>JANHFT010001785.1:15263-28305 GCA_032467955.1 Pseudoxenodon macrops | reverse complement strand
TTCTTTGCTATTTCTATGGGTCAGGCACACATGCACAGAAATACACAGCAAACAGTGTATATCATCTATACTGTTTGCTGGATGGCAAATTGTTGGGAGGCAGAGACAGATTTTTTTTCTTGTTTTTCTCCCCAAAAACTAGGTGCGTCTTATACTTCGGACCATCTTATACTCCAAAAAATACGGTGTACTCCTTGCAGACAGCTGGTAATTTTAGAGGATTGTTGAAGTACTTGAAGGTTTATCTGTGTCCTCAGGGTCACATGAGTAGTGCTCCTGGTTCCTGTAGTCTACATTTTTTCCTCTGGAAATCCATTCCTAACTAGGTGCATCTTATACTTTGGAGCATCTTATACTCCGAAAAATACGGTAGTTTAAGATTTTAAAGAAACCAGTAAAAATAAGAAATCAGAGTAATATCTAGGACATGGAAAGCTATATAAATTTGATAAATCTTTTTTTTTAATCAAAAGGTAACAGAAAAAAGATATGAGGAGTATTCGCTGCTCCCTGAGTTTGGTTGAGAGCACTAAGAAATATTTTCCTTTGTATCACATATGGGAGAAAAAAGGTACTCAATAAATTCTAGAAATCAATCCATTACTGTGTATACCAGTCAAAAGTGCTCTTAGCCATAAATGATAAGGGTAGAAAGGAGTTGATAAGGACAGACAAGTGCTCTAAAGAACAAAACTAAACAGATCCACCCAATTTGATATGCAGTAAAATAATATTATAAGTTTAAAACCAGGATCAAAATGTAGAGAGCATAGTCAAAAGCCTGCTGCTAATAAAGACTTACATTGCTGCATAAATTCCAAAGGAGAATGATAGATTTGTAATAATATTTGTATACATCCAAGACTTCAAATAGCGAAATGTGCTTTTTAATTACCATTTTACTGATGGAATTAATCAATATTTTAATTGCTTACCAAATTGACGGAGATCCAAACAGAAATTTGCTCCTTCCACAAGGGTGGTGTTTTTACAAATGGTCCACAGGTTGAAATACATGTAAACGGGCAGAGAGGTGAAGGCTGTAACTCCCAGCCAGGCCAACATGAAGATATAAGTCAGCATAATAAACTGTAACAAATATGAATAAATAAGACAAAATCTGGCAAGTGTTAAAACCTGCACAGAAGAAAAGTAATATTTTCCACAGAATAAAATATTTATCTATCTATCACAATTGGTATGAACAACTAATTTCTTATGAGACAGAAACAAGACTCAAGATGGAATTCATATATTAATCACTAAAGTAATTTAATCCTACATTTAGGCTTCCACAGTTAAAGAGCTATAGGAATCATTAGTAGTAGCTCTGACAAATATAAAATATGCTATAAAATGGAATAGTAACAGTTCCGTTTCTATCTAGTCATTGCATTTTATTGATTCATCATTTTTCTTATTTAAGGGAAATAGTATCTATTTATTTGTTTGTGTTTGTTTGTTTATTTATTTGTTTGTTTGTTTATTTAGTCAAACGTGTACAAGATAATAAAAGTAAAAACATGGAAAAGAACACCAGAAATGGGTATGAATAAATGGGGATAGTAGGACAGGGACAGTAGGCACATTGGTGCGCTTATGCACGCCCCTTACAGACCTCTTAGGAATGGGGTGAGGTCCACAGTAGACAGTTTAATATTAAAGTTATGGCGGTTTGAGGATATTACAACAGAGTCAGGTAGTGCATTCCAGGCATTGACCACTCTGTTGCTGAACTTGTATTTTCTGCAATAGAGTTTGGAGCGGTTTACCTTGCGTTTGTATCTATTGTTTGCTCGTATATTATTGTGGTTGAAGCTGAAGTAGTCATTGACAGATAGGACATTATAGCAGATAATTTTATGTACTATGCTTAGGTCAGACTGCAGGCGGAGTAGTTCTAGGTTGTCCAAGCCCAAAATTTCAAGTCTGGTGGAATAAGGTATTCTATTGTGAGCAGAAGAGTGGAGTACTCTTCTCGTGAAATACTTCTGGACTTGCTCAATTGTATTAATGTCCGATATACAGTGCGTATTCCAGACAGATGAGCTGTATTCAAGAATTGGCCTAGCAAAACCCTAGTTTGCAGTGCAATGTTACCGAAGAAGCTTCACAAGATCAGGTTAACAACTCTTAATGCCTTTTTAGCAATGCTGTTAGAGTGAGCTCTTGTGCTTAGATTATTTGATATGAGTACTTCAAGGTCCTTGACAGAGTGAAGGTTGGCTACAAGGTTGTATCTGCCCAGTTTGTATTTGGTGTTCTGATTTTTGTTGCCAATGTGTAAGACAGCATTTGTTGCTTGATTTTTAAAGTTTTAATGTTTTAATATTTAATCCATTGAGAGAATTTTGTCTCTGACAAAGCTGTTCTATCCCCATTGGGGAAACCATACAAAAAAGACACAGTATTTATCACTTGCTTTATGCTCTGTCAGTGATAAAACTTTACATTAACTTGAAACCTAGACAAAGTATTATATCCAAGTTACTTTAATTGCATAAGGAAATGTTCATAGCCATTCCTATATCATTGCCCTCTATATTATCTTGCTGGACAATAAATTATCAATATTTAATCCCCACATAGGGCTTTGTGAGACAGAATTGGGTCCCTGGTATGGAGCTATATCTTTCAAACTGCATGAAGATATTTAGGCATTACAAAAAGGCAATTTCATAAGAACACTCCATCTTACATACACTGCTCTCATAAAATAAAGGGAATCTTATACACATTAATGAATTTTTTATATTTTATTTTGGGTTTTTTAAATCAAATCCAGAAAAGTAGCTGGAGAATCAAGAGATTGTATCTCAAGCTAGTAAGCATTACTATATAACTTCTGCAATTGATACCCATGTCTCTGCCATTCCTCTCCCTTTGCTGTATATGAACACCTTTGATATTTGTAATGTCCCAATCCCATATTTTCCTTGCAATAGTAGTAAACAGTTTCCTACATGTATGTGATGCATTCACTCCATCTGAAAGAATCACAACTTTAAATAATCAGAAACTTTTCTAAAATAAATCCTTACAGAATCACAGAATGCATGGAGCAGAAAAACCAGAAATTCACAATGGGCTCATTTAATTTTCAGGAAAGCATATTCAAGTTACTTCAGTGATCCTCTCTGAATCCTATTGGGAAAGGTCGAGACATATCCACTAGTTGAACAACAGGTTTGCATCACTCATTTTTATCTTTCATTTCATTAAAAGCATGAACTACATTTTAATTCTTGCTATTTTTTGCTTTGTTTTCCTTTCTTCTCTATCCTTTTTTCATGGCAATGACAAAGGTAAGCCAACAGATTATTAATTTATTTGCTTCAGGCAGATTTCTGTAGCTCCTGTTGAAAGACTGATAATAAAGTGTTATACAACAGTTGAAAATATTTAAAAAAATAATGTGCCCTTGTCTACTTTTCATTGTCACAATGAGGCTGGGGAGTTGATATGTATATACTGCGCTTTCTCTATCCTGGCTAAAAAAGTTTTTACATAGCCCAGGCAATTGTTCCTTTAATAGTTGAATATACAGTAGTAGGCAAAAATCCTGTATCCTATTCTAGTAGGATACTGCTTTTTCTGGCTTCAAAAAAGGATTCACAGAAAAATAACAATTACCTAAATTTACCCTAAACTTTAACTCAGTGTGATATGTGATACAGTACCTTCATCAAGTTTTAATACTGTCTTGGGAGCTTAATTAAAATAAAAAGAAAATGAACTTCTCCTTAAAAAGATATTGAATTTTCTGTCTTAACCTTCTTATATCATTTCTATTTAAGATCTCCATGACACTATAACATAATGCAAATAAATAAGGTATCTCTATCAAATATAAACACTGCAAAAAGTAGGTGGAAACCAGAATTCATTTTAGAATCTGAGAATATAGAATATAAATAAAAGGCATCATTTATTCAGCCCAGGAAAGAGATGTAGAACTAGAGATCCTCAGTATACTGATGACAGGATATGAGGATTTCTACTGGATGCTGATAGATAACATCACCCAGAAATTTGAAATATATTAACATCTATTAACAGGATTATTAACACCTCAGACTCTGAGGTGATCCACACAGAAAGAGTTTAGACTAGAGCTCTCCCTCCTACAAGTGGAACTAACATTAGAGGAGAACTAATGTTCTAAAATTGTGCCTATCACTCCCAACCTTATAAACCAATCCAAAAGGCTGTCATGATCAATGGTATTCAACAGTGCTAAGTGAGGGGAGAACACATTTGATAACATAGTAGTTGTATAATTGTTATTTTTCTTTTTTAAATATGACTATTAAATTATAAAGCTCTATCAAGACATTATGCATGATATTTGGGATTACAGGACATTTTTTTACCCATTTTTTACCCATTACTTTCTGCCCATTATCTACTATGTCTGCTGTCTGAGCAAAGAAATATTTAAAACTTTAAGTTTTTGCTTTCTAAATTATACACGGTAATATAAAAATTGTTATCATTATAGTACAAAAATATGATTTAAACTACATTGGTGTAGTGGTTAAGGCATCAGGCTAGAAACAGGACACTAAGTTCAAGTCCGGCCTTAGGAAAACAACTAGCTGGGTGACCTTGGACTAATCACCTTCTCTCAGCCCTAGGAATGAAGCAATAGCAAACCACTTCTGAAAAAAAAAATTCTAGTAAAACTGTAGGGTTCTGTCCAAGCAGTGTCCAAGAATTGAACATAACTAAATGGAAGAAAAAATAATAATTACATAAGTATCTTATGTAATAAGAAACACAATAAATAAGATGCATGTTTAATATTCTTGCCTCAAAACTGTCATACCTTCCAAAGGCTACATGTAAAGATTTTTTTAAAAACCAGTATTGATAGGTAACACATTTAGTTGAGATTTTTCTCTTGCTATTACCAATAATAATTTCTCATTACTAATACTAATCTTTTAAAAGTGAAAAATATGACCACTGTCCTAGGTAAGGTTCTTACAAAAATAAAATATTAGGTACACAGGTAAGATGACAGTAAGCCAACTAAAAATGAATGGGGAAAAAATCAGAGCAGCAACTGTTTCATTAGCATAAGGAACCAGAAGAACAAATTGGCTCTTTAGTAATTTAATTAGATCCCTTAAGAAAGAACATAAATGAAGTGACAAAAAGAATGCTTATGATATAGCTGCCATTATTATGCAAACAGCAGGCTTATGATAGTGCTGTATATTTATTCTACTGTTAAGCAGTCATTAGGGTGATGGAATAAATCACTAGCTGAAAAAGAACCACCCTCATCCTATCTCAGTAAACATCATAATTATACACAGTCATCTACATACAATGTGTTCTACCTGTTAATAGATAAGTAATATGTTAAAAACATAACTATTTCAACAACTTCTTCAGGACTGGAGTAGGAAAAGGCTGCTGTACAAGGATAATGCTGCTCTAAAAGTAAAAAGGGATGAGAACAATTGGAAAACATCACATTCTTCTTAACATTCTTCTCTAGCAGCATTTGTCAATGCAGGAGTCTCCAACACTGTCAGAGAATTCTTCTGATTTTTCCCCCAACATAGACAATCTTCTTTCAACTTTTACTAGAAGCACTTGCCAAAGCTGCAAAATTCAGACTCTCGTGAAAATACTTACCTCAGACATTTCCTGAAGCACCTGTCAAAGTTGATTTGACCTTGGTGAATGCAGTTGATAAAGTTGAAAGACAAAGCAATGCTCTCTTCACGACATTCTCTTTCAGCACTTACCAAAACAGGAAGATTTGGTGTTTGAAAATTAGAAGGGTAATTGCTATAAATAAGCTTCACAACGATGTACAGTAAATAATTCATTGAGGCAAATTATGAAGTGTTGTCAACCAATACTCTTCATCAAGGCCAATCTAATGCAGTCAGTTATAAGATTCTCTTCACTTTAGTTTCATATGGCTACCCAGAATAAATTCTGGATCCAATAGTCAGCCTAAGTGTGGACCTTATCCTTAAAGAAAAATACAGTTCTTTTCATCCATATGCTCTTAATCTCCCAAAATCTTCAATTCAATTTCTACTTCCAGTCTCATCAGTACACTTGTGACAATTAGTTCTAACCCTGCACATGATCTTTCACTCAGTGGCTTCATGTAAATATTATATAACATGGGAGATAAGGTGGAGCCTTCTAGGATCATTCCTAGAGAACTGAGTAAATAATCTTTATATTTTCTAATGATAGTACTTAAAATGGAGGCACTCTTATTTTCTTCAGTTGTTTGAAAAAGATACCATGATCAGTGTTATCAAAAGCTGATTAATTTTGCAGGGCTATCAATTGTGGTTGGTCACACTAAAACACAATCTAGTGGAAGTCATCCATCAGCCAAAGGCATTCTCCATGCAAAAGCAGGTTAAAATTTCAAAATGGAAAATAGCATTAGAGAGTATTTACATTGTTTTTTGAAATAATATAAATAAGGAAGATGGGCATCTTAACATAAAAATATTTTTTAAATTGTCTGTTATATTCTAGATATTCCAAATCTCTCAAACAACATAATGGAGAAGAAAAGGCATAATAGGATAAAATAATATTAAAAACAAAGCAGCTCTCCTAAAGATATTTAAATGTGGAAAGTGTATGGTTGTTGTTAATATGAACTTAAAACTATTTTTTTTCAAATTCTGCTGAATACTCTCAGGCAGAGGTGTTAAACTTGATTTCGTTGAGGGCTGCATCAGGGTTGTGTTTGACCTTGGGGTGAGTGGGCGTGGCCAGTGTTGGCATGGCCATCTCACTCTCATTCCTGTCAGGGATGTTCTGTTTTCACTGACAGAAGCACTGTGGGCCAGTCTTCACTGTTTCCAGGGCGGCACTGCGGGCCAGATCTAAGCACCCCATGGTCTGGATCCGGCCCTCGGGCCTTGAGTTTGACACCCCTGCTCTAAGGTATAATGTTGTCAATTTTGATCTTTATAATATACATTATGTAATCAAAGCACTGCTTTTCCCTCTCTTTTACCAAAAAGATGGCAATGTTTTTATTTTATTTACTTTGTATCTTTTCAGTCTTTCAGAAAAAAGTACAATTTATGCATTACAAAATGGCAACACAGGTTTTTTTACCTACATATGAAATATTTACTTGGATTCTGCATTTTATGGCATTATTCCAGCTTGCCAGTGCTCATGGTTAATATAAATCACTGATTAGAAATCACCTATTAGCTATCTGGAGGTGAAGAATATATCACGATGAAACCAGGAGACAAATATCATCTGAAATTATGGACCCATACGGTTAGAATTAGACATATCGTCAAAGCAATTAAATTCATATACCCTTCCTATTCATTTCCTTTTTTTGGCCTTTATTTCCATTTTTAATGTTGTTTTTTAATATACCCTCAGATTTATATACAGACAGCTGTAGCATTATTATAATTCTACAATTATTCTACAATAATTACCATTCTTCTAGGCTACCCATACTCTTTTTCTATATAATAAGTCATAATTTATGAATTAGCTCAGGGGTCCCCAATCCCCAGGCTGTGGCCTATTCAGAACCAGTCCATGTGAGAGGCAGGCCAGCATGCATGTGTGTGCCTGCAGCTCAACTCACATTAGTGGTGGGTCGTCATGCATGTGCATGCGTGCCCAACTCCACTTGAGGTTGAGCTGAGTGTACAGGTCTGTGCGCACCAGCCCATTGCACATGTGAGTTGGGCTGCACGCAAACATATGCTTGCTGGCCCACCTTTCACACTGCCTGGTTCCCCTCTCCTCCCAGCCAGGCCACCAAGCTGCAAAGGTTACCTGATATTTATTTTGGTGGCTACTGTTTTTTTTTTAATCATAATTTTCCAAGGATTTAATATACTTCATACTTGTAAAAATTCTACAACTCTGAATGCTTCTGGTCAGAAAAAGAAAGAAAGAAATTATTTTCAAAAGTCCAAGTCAGAAAATTCAATTCAACAGAATTATTCTAGGATCAGTATGTTCTTCAGTTAAATTAAATATATAAGATTCAGGACAAACAGATAATTTGTTTTTTATTTATTTCTATTTCATGTTTCTAGATTACCCATCTCTCTCAAGGGAATTAATAGTTGCAGGAAAATGTATCTGAATTTTCTGAATGTGCAGAGATATAGAATAACAAAATTCATGAAGTACAAGTACTAAAATGCATCAGATTATTAAATTGGTATGAGTAGCTCAAAGGAAGATGATTGCAACCGATAGAACAGAGTTTTAATGGCAACAATGCTATCTCATTAATGATTAATAATGTCTGCAAATTTATTACAAAAATCAATAATCAATTTGGTGGTAAAATCAATTTATGGAGATACTAGTTGTCACCAAATGCTACTAAAAATAACAACAGTAAACCTCATTTTTTTTCTGAAACAGACACTATGAATAATGAAAGGATTATGTTAAACAATTACTCAATTCTGAGCTTTTTGAGAAATTGAAAATCAAAGATAAGAACCAAAAACATAAACTAAAGTAAAAATAAAGTAGAATATATCTGTCGATACATTTTCTGAATATGGAATGAAAAATAAAATATCTCAGGAAACTTACATGAGGTACAGAAAGTGCAAGATAAAAACTGGTGTTTATTATCAGATTAAATTTGAAATACTGACATAAAGTTTTAATACTGAACTAATGAATTAATGTGGTATTCATACCAAAAGCGGAACCAGTTAAAATGCTTTATTTCTTTTTGAGCTACTTTTTAAAATTAAAACCACATTTATGGCTTCCCATGCTTGTCAAATTTAGATATAATTTATTATAAATGTACTGCAAATATCTAGCTCAGTTAATATATATCCCCAAAAGGGAAAATATGAAATCTGAGGTTTTTCTGGCCATTGCACTATGTTTGTCCCTTCAGATAGCATAATTACCATAATTAAAACCCACACTCTGGTTATTTTTTATTATTTAATTAAACAGAGCATCTGGCATTAGTCTTACATATATCTACTAAGTGGACTCTGATCGGCTACTCAAAATATGTTTAATAGAATGGATAAGCATGGCTCAATCCACTTCCTAAATAAAGCCAGTTTACTAAAGCTACTTCACAGCATGGGTTTTCCACCCAATATTTACTCTCAACAACCCTCCAAAGGACATTTTTAAGCAGAGTCCTAGATATCAGTACACAAACAAATAGCGAGTTATGTAGTTTATGGTCAAGGCAGTTCAGCTAAGTCCCAAGATTGGATAAAAAAGAGCTATGATATATAGTTAAAGGTATCAAATGTATAAAATTTCTTCTGTAGCACAAAATAATGTGATAGTGACAAATAAATATTTTTGATAATGAATAAAAATATTATCACAATTTCAAAGAGCTATTGATTGTAACTTGACATTTTGATTAAATCTTAACTATAAGTCTATTTTAGTAGACATGCATTCTAAGAGATAGTTGGAGTCTATAGACTGTATCTAACTTTGTCTGGATTAAATTAAAGTACCTCGATCCTTCTGAAATTAGCATATTATTACAGCTATGTAATCAAGAGTGTCATACTAACATACCCAGGCACTGACACATCTGCCGCAAGTGGTGATTTTGAAATCTCCATAGAGATCCTTGATGGCACCAGTTGTAAAAAATCCTTCCACCATTAATAAAATGCCATAAACAAAGAAGGCAGCTGCTACTCCGTAGATCACATATTTGAAAATGTCAATCCTGCAATTAATAGAATTCAATGTTAATGAGGCTTGAATGATATTCAAACGATTTGAATTTATTTTAAAAAAAAATACATTTCTCTAGTTTATACCAATTTTATCATAACAATGCTTCATTTATAGATTTTCATTTATGAATAGCAGAATATGAGGAATAGATTCTAATCACTAAAAACTATTAAGGCATTTATGCTAAAGAATGAGATTGAGTCCATAAAACACCAAACACATAAACACATAGCAATGACATATATATCAACAAAACACAACTGACATAATATCAGAGTTTATTCAGAGCAACATGAAATTCTTTCAAAATAATCATACAACTGGATATTTATCATTATTGTCAGCAAAGCACAGTCAGCACCTGTTGGAAGAATCAGACAGATCTATAGAACTCGGACAATCAAGGCAATTCTTGTTGTTTGATGAATCTCTCCCTTTCCCCCTCCCCCCTTCCATTTTTTTCATATTACTTTAGCAGTTTTTCACCAAAACTAAGTTTTACTGCAATCTGCTTCAACATAATGCCCACATAAATAGTCTGGAATAGTAGTTTTATCAATCTGGAGGACAATAGATTGAGGAAAGCTGAATTTTATGTGAGCTAAGTACATGTACTATCAAGTGTAAGAAATCAGAGCCAAGGTGTCTCAAATGCATACAGTTTTAGTACATGCTAAAACTCTCTACAAGAATCTGAACTAATGGTCAAAGCAATTGGCTGTAGATATGGGTCAACAGAATTCAAGGTGGGATGGTCTTAGATCTCTTGTGGGAACGATGGGACTTGACACTGATGATGTGCTTGATCCCTCCCTCAAGCTCAGCCTGGTCATCTCCTATATATACAATGTCATAATGCACTGTAGGTCAGGCAAGATTTTAGAATAGAAAATTTCATTTAGTAATGAAAAGAAATTAACAGAATAAGTGGGTAGGACAATGATTTCAGTTTCATTTCTTTAAATCACTTGCTATACTTACAGATGTGGTTTTATAACTCTCCTGAGCAATCTTGATGAAAAGATTGGGGATTCTGGGGGAAATCAGCAAAAATTGCCTATCCTACATCTATTAGAAATTGTCACTCTTTCCATAACCTCACTCATTTATCCTACATTTATTACACCAGGCCTGAACAACATATGACCCTACTCAGAAACCTACACTAAGTTTGAGGGAGATTTTAAGTTTTTTTAATTTATTTATTTCATAGGCCCACTTATATTATGATCTACTGCATCCCTTATTTTATGTATTATAAAACTAATTGATTCACTATTAATTAGGGTATTTTCCTTGCAGAAACAGTAATACACAACATTTGGATGATCAGATGTAAATAAGATGAGTTTTTTTACCATATTTCTAGTAATGATTGTGATTTTAAAAAAGTCAGGCAGGGTTTACATGTGGCAGCATTTGTGCATACTATCAGAATGTTAGGAATTATACTGCACAATACCACATGTCAGTGGTAGATTTTCAGATCTTTTCATGTTTATTTTAAGAGGAAGATTAAAGATTGGAATGATAACAGTTTGATTTTCTTATCTGCTTTCCCAATTTTAACTCTAATTCCTTTTCCGCAAATGTTAACTAGATGTCACCAGCAAACCTTCTTAATCTTGGAAATCAAAGCTGTCATTTTCAACACTACAGAAGTTTTCAATATTGAGGACCAATAGGTGGGGCAAAGTGACGCATGACTGTGCATCATGATGTTGTGATTTTTGTACTTGCGTTCAGGTGTCATACGTAAGAATGTAAGGAGTAGGGCTTGCATTGTGATATTATGATGCAGTTTTTCATGATAACTATGTCTTATCTCAAGGGTCCCTGCTTGTGGGAGGGAAACATTGAAATAAGGTTTTCCGCAGCTCCACAGCATCTGCTGCCTGAGGGATGTCTCTTGTTTTAGTTAATGGGACAATCAACCCTGAACATATTTCTGATTATTAATAAAAGTTGTTCTATTAAAATTAATGTTAAAAAAGGCATGGATTCTTTTCATAGTCCAAATTCACACAATTACTATTACTTCTGAGCTCATTTTTCAGTTTTTCTTAAGTATGTGTCAAAGGAAAATAAGCAAAGATATTGACCTCGGAAATCCATGACTTGAGATGCTAATGGATGATAAGCATAATGAAAACATTTTTCAAGCTCTGTCTGTGACATAGTTTATGTTCATATCTCTCTTGAGACTTGTATATAATCAAGATATGTTCAAGGATTTTATTTTGCAATTCTACAGCACAACCTGTATCTATATTTAAACAGATTTGTCTTTCCAAGTAAAGAGCATTACAGGATACAATCTTTAATAATTTCATTTTGCTTTTATTGAATAAATAACTGAATAAATACAATTCAGAATAAAAGGATATATTCCTTAGTGGGGCTAATTATTTTTAAATTGCCATTTCCGCAGCCCTCAAGATTATTCATTCAAAGAAACAGTGTAGTTTCCCAACATCAGCACTGAGCCATTTGGCTTGATTATGCTCTAAAGGAGGATTAAAGGCTGAGGAATCCTGACATTATTAATATTTTATAAGCTTAGAGTTAGGATTTTGTTTTGCTTTTAAATCATAGGCATAGAAAAATAATGAACCAGACAGCATGAAATTAGATAATTTCTATGAAAGCTGCCTTATGGTGGGTGACGATGTATCATGCTCTAAACAAAGAAGCAGATGCCTTATACGAGAAAGAACCACCTATGCATACACTAGCTAGGTAACTGTTGATTGCTAACTATTAATATGGAATAAGAACATAGTTGATTGACTACAGCTTCCTACTTTGTGAAGTATAAGAAAGATGTAACCAGCATTAGAACAATGGAGGCATCAGCCTGAGAACTAAGCAGTATATTTCACTGAAAGATGCAGTTAACCTATTTTCATTTGTATTTTTAAAGATATTAATATTCCTGCCATGCATATGGGTAGTGAGGAATAATACTTCCCTTCCCAATTGTAATTTTCCAGTGCCCGATAGTGGCATCAAAGTGGATAATGATACTGTTTTACTTATTTAGATTTTTATCTTTCTGTTTCTCCAACAGCATCAGTTTGCATTCATAGCATTGCTTCCACTAATTTTATCTCATAATAGGTTGAGTGACTGGTTCTTAATTACTCAAGAGGTGCCATGGTTAATGACTGCTTTGAACTGTTCTAGTTGCCTTTGGTCACCTTAACTGTCCTAGCGTAGAGGAGACCTCTAAGTGTGCCCTTGGCAGAAAGAATCCCTGAACACAGCTAAGCTGGTTTATCACACTTTGAAGGAACTGAAGTAATGTAAG
>JANHFT010001785.1:0-15253 GCA_032467955.1 Pseudoxenodon macrops | reverse complement strand
GTACATTGCTGATTAAGGAAGGAAAGGAACATAATACCAGAGCCCATAATTATACAAACATTCCCCTGTGTCTCTTCCACTGCAGTTATAGACTGAAATTAAACTAAACTAAACTAAACTAAACCCAAACCTACCTACTACCTACCTATCCATCCATCCATCCATCCATTCCATTCACACAAACATACAAGACATACAGATAGTCCTTAATTTATGACTACAATTGGATTGAATTTCCAATCATAAGTTGTTACAGTGGTAAATTGAGGAACTCACATGACTGGATCCAGTTTTACAACATTTTTTGCAATACTCATTAAGCAAATCTCCATGGTCATGAAAGGAATGTTGTGGTTATAAGTGTGAACTGGCAGAAAACTTCAGAAATTGCAGTCATGTGACCACAGGCTCACAGAATAGGTAAAATGAATTTGTATTTGAATCAAGTAGTACAGTTGCATAGAACTAATTAACATGTAGCTAACTGGCCTAGAACAGGGTCATCAGGATTTCAGACCCTTGAATGAAACAGCAGCTTATACTTATTAGACCATTTAACATATAAAGAGCATGGTAAGGAGAATTGCCAAAACATCTATCTCTGCCTATGGGTTGATAAGAAGGAACAAAAAGGGGGGAAAAGCAGTGCAAGCACACTCTGCCTTTGTTGTACATGTATGCTGCTAATTTATGAACTTGCCATAACTAAATATTGAATGTATTTCACGTGCATTAGCATTGAGCCTGAAACCAGTAGTTTTTCTTCCTAGTCTTCTACAATATGAATTCTTTAAAATTTATGAAGCTCTATCAGCTAAAAAATTCTGCCAGAGGATTTTATTAATTATTTATGATTTACCAATGAAAGTGATTCAAGCAATTTTAATCTGCAGCAAAGTTTTTGCAAAATTATTACAAAAGATTAAATAATATTTGATAACTGGAAAGACAGAAAACAAAGAAGCAACAAGTCAGATCACATATCATCATATAGAAAAGAGGGAAAACAGTTTGCGGGCATTTTTTGTAAATGAGTCCTGATTAATTAATCTTAATTCTCGTTCACTGAGAATGATATACAATACAATACTATGCAAAATATTTAGGGCCTTCAAATCGAGTTTTGTACAACAAAAATGCTTTTTGTCCATTTTAGCCATTTTATTTTGCATCAACTTTGTAAAATGAATTCCATTGTGTACAAATAGCCAACCAATGTTACACAAATCAGTTTCAATTTATAGCTTCTCTCACTGGTTGTATTAAAGCTTAAATCTTTCCTAGGAAAAGCAACAGAAGAAATGAGAAAGAGTGAATGATGGTCTTTTATATTTTTATGACGAATATAATGTATCACTGATAATTGAGTTATTTATACATTGCTCATGTAACCTATTGTACCAGTCATGATGTGATTGAAACAGATTCTTCAAGCAATTGTAGAAGGTGTTTCATGCTCCAAAGAGCAATGGAAAAATGCCAGCAACTGGAGAAGGTCCAACAATCATTTTATTAAGTTGGCAAGCAACTTATCAGTCTTCTACTGTTAAGAATGAAGTGTGCCTGAGACTGGTCAATGAAGATTGATGATGAATACAGTGTATGTATACATTTGACCACTGACAAAGAATTGTTTTAAACAGTAAAGAGTACATATATGGGTAAGCAGGAAAGAGAATATTACATAATTCATGGTACTTATAGTCTTTGGGAAAGATGAAGGTCAATCAAGCTTATTATTATTCTAATGGTTTGACTCCACATCACACTTTAATCAGGGAGAGTAGTAAATACATTTATTGTCAGTATCCTTCTACAAGTGTATTTTGCCTTTAAATTTAAACCATTACCAATCCTAGTGTATATCTGTTTTTCAGACTGCAAAAGCCATTAAAAGAAACAATTATATAAAGAGAAGTGTTTAATACTCCTTCTATTTGACAGAATGTAAGATATTATAATTAGCTTGCTTTCTCAACAGATATTCTGGAAGAGGAGAGTCTAGACATTACATTCATTCTTACAGCAGTATTTAAACAGTGTAATAAAAGATTAGGCAGAGACTTACATTGTGAAAACATCAAGAGTGTCTCCAGCAGCTCTTGCCATCTCAAAATAGGTTTGCAGAATGTTCACTGTTCCTGAGAGTGCTTCATGTCCACACCCACAAAAGAGAGCAACTCCAGCATACAGCAAGATGGTGGCAATCAGAGAGGCATAGGGAATGCCCCCCAAGCACTTGATACAGCATTCAAAACAACCTGAGGAGAGAAGAATGTACTTAATACATGACAACATTCTTTTGCCTCAAAACAATGTAAAGGTTTTTTTTCTTTACTTTTGGTATTTCTTTTTAGCCTAGATAGGTGTATGCCTAGGTTATCAGAAATATTAAGCTTGTGTGAAAGCAGATCCCCTCCCCACCAAAAATTGGAAAACTGCATGTCTTGTGGAATGGTTTTCAATCCATTTTCCATTAGTGGCCATAAGCGACATCAATTTTTATGAAGAAAATGAAGAAACTTTCTGAATCTATGTTTTCTACTTTACCCTCATGTTGGAGCACTGTTTGTGTCTATTTGAGTTCCGGGCAAGCACAGAGTGGATTGCATATAAACTTTTGGATACCTGACCAGGAAAAGAGACATCAGGTCGGAATGAAAAGTCAGCAACATTTCATGGGAATGTCCAACTGCATCTTCCATAAGGATACATTGTGCACTTTGCCTTCTTTGTTGACGAGCAATTTTATCCCATTGTATTCAGTTTTTAAAGTGATACCTAGATGACAGATTTCCCTTTCATATTTATTCAACATTCCATTCAATTGGAAAAAATGTTCTTATAATAGATAATAGAATGCCATTTGCAATATATTAAAAATGGATGGATGTGTCCCTGATGGTATCATAAGTTTGTCTCTAAGAAGACTTTATATTTATACTGCCTAAACCATTAGAATAAACTCAGTAGGAATCTTAAAAAGTTTATTTCAAACAACTAGCATTTTAAATTGTCCACCTGGACATCTAGGCTTCTAGTGAAGAAATTATGAACTGAACACAGCTCCACTAAAAGCAGAACTCACAGCCATGATGGAATGAAGAACTGGCAAGTACACTGGCTCTTTGAAATTCCTTTGTGAACAAGGCAAGGACTTGTAGTAGCCCACAAGTGGTCCAGACAGTTACTCCTCACAAGGAGTTCTCTCCAGCAATTAAAGCTCTGACAGATAAGGAAATAGCCATCTTGGTCAAACCACACTTGGGGCCTTTAATCACTAAATATCGGACCCCTAAACCCACAATCACTCAAATTTGTCAAGTTTAAATTGATTCCATACAAATTATTACAAAGGGATCTCTCCCTTAATTATTATTGCTTGCTGAAATATCCGTGATCAGAATTTTTTTTTAAAGTACAGAAAGATTATAAAAAGGCTATCCGACAAATTAATTAAGATAGGATAATCAAGATAGACAATGAAAATCTAAATATCTTTTCTGTACAGCAATGTTTAAAATCATTGTACAATTTTGTAAGGTTATTTCTTGCATGAGGTTCATCCTCTTGTAGTGCCAAATTTAATACATGCAGGAAATAAGATATGTCAAATCAACTTGCACTTTATAATAAATTAAACTAATCCAGAATATAGTAAAATAAGATCACTGAAATAATGTTAACAGGTTCTAAGAGTAATACTCAACATATCTACAGAATTGAAGTGCATGTTGAATCAATAATACTTAAATGCCTTATAAAATAATATTATTCATTAGGATGAAGTCAATGAGAAAATGAAAAGATTCTCAACAAGATTCTAATAATTTAATTCTACTAAATAGGAAACTACACAAATAATTGCTAATTTTTATAGGATTCCATACCAATTATAATTTTTTTGTTACATAAACATTTAAAAATCCCACATCCCTTTAAGTGAAGGATTTTATGATTTTAACATGCATGGTCAATATAATTGATTAATATTACCATCTTTAGAACCAGTGATTTGTCTATAAAAATAGTTCAACTTAAAACAACTATCATTAGAAATGATGGGCTTGCCTTTTGTAAAGGTATCAAATATTGACTAGCTTAATCATGATGAACAAGTAGGCAAGTCAAAACAAGATGCAGATGTTTATTAAATGTAGCAGATCACCAGAAACAATGAATAACTGCTCTTAAAATTCCTGGTCACGGTGGCTGGAAATTCAGGAAGATATAATCTCAAAAGCTCTAGAGTATGAACATGCTGACGAGGTTATCACAGACAGTTCCCTGAATGTATAATTAATCAGCTAAGGTATCTTATGAGACAAGAGCTTAGTTGATGAGAATGTACTCAAGGGACATTATTTCTGGAGTTGAATTTGTATTGAATAACAGACAATGTTTGAAGTTGTGATTTACTTCAGTATAATGTATCTTGATTAGCTAAGACTATACAATCATAATTAATGTTAAATTTACATACTGCTCTTCAAGGAATCACTTTTTCTAAAGATTTATTGCTCAGTAAATACCTACTTACTTCAAGTATAATCTGCTTGTAGCATTGTATTTGGAATGCTTATACTACTCAAGGGATTGGGAGAAATAATATGATTCATATTGAATTACAACCATAAAGCAATGTAAAGAAGTATGTGATGTTAGTTGAAAATAAAGAACATAAGTGCATTTTAAAATGCACTAGATATCTTGAGCTGAGATAATGCACATGCCCTTACATTAACTATTGTCCTTCTTTTAAAAAATCAGTACATTCCTCCCACTACCTTTATAAAAAGATGAGAGTGGGTGGGTGGGATGTGATCAAAAATTGCCTGCCTAAGCTTCCATCTGAAAGTAGGGGAGGGGAAACTAGCTTTCTTTCATATTTTACATGTACAGCAAAATTATATTATTGAAAATATTAAGCATATTGCACAGATAAATGTCCGATCAATATATTTAATTTATATATTCTGCTGTTTTACACTTTTCATTCACACAAATACATCAAATTACAAATTTCAGTGTGCCCGGATAACATAGAAAAAAATGGCCTTTTACAATATTTTAACAAAATGCATTACATATTTCTAAAGTGTAATAACAAGAAAAACAGAAATAACACTTATACATTCTTTAAATCCCAAGTTACAGATGTTGATTTTAACAAGTATATAAGCAAATATATTGTAAAATAAGCAAATACTGTGATCCATTTTCCATTCCACTGAAATCTCATACCAAAGCAGTTTTTTAGTTTTGTTTTTCAAAACAATTTCAATGGCAAAATGTTGTGCATTTTGCAAAACAAAGTCCCTCACAAGCTTCAGTCACCCAACACATCCCAAATTGCCTATATAAATACCATCATTAATCTAAAAACCATGTATCTCTGCAATCATTTATTTTGTAATACTTTGTGACTTTGAATAACTTAATTCAAGTTCTTGGGTTTGCTTGTTTGTTTGTTTGTTTGTTAATTTTAATTTTTAAAGTAATTTCTCAGTTTGGAATATTGATATTTCTTATTATTGTACATAATTTCTTTAAGAACTGGTTATATTTATTGAAAATACTGCTATTGAATGTTAATATTTTAAATCAGTAAAACAAAATACTCACAAATATCTTTTAGGGTGATTTTATATTATTTTCATTCTAAACAGTTATGATAGCCCAGTGTTAGGATTTGATTCTGTGACAAATGTTGGATCTTAAATCAGGTAATCTACTGAAAACCAGATATTTCCAACAAAAATAGTTCCTTCATCTCCAAAAAATAAGATAACTTTTATTGTCTTTTTTTTAATGTGAGCACACTGGCCCACAATAAAAATGAAAGATTGTTGCCTGCTCTTCAAGAGAAATACATAACACATTATATACATCCATAACACACATACAAAACCGATATGCTTTTGTTTCATAAACATGAATTGTACAAATTCTCCAATGCTGCATCTAATAAACTATTCTGTGCATTGAAAGGAACTTGAGAAAGCTTTACAATTGAGCTAATATTTATACACTTATTCTTCCTGATTGATGAGAACAACAGTGCTCTTATTCCCACTATGTGGTCATATGTTGAGTGAAATGGAGAAAGTTTTTTTAAAAAATTAGTAGCCAAAGCAGCAGAAATTCAGTTTGAGTTCAAGTGATGCAATGACCTATGGTTGAACCACCTACTATATATAATGCCACGTAGCAAATGTCAATTTAGTTTTTATTCCTGGGTACAAAAGTGTGTTTTCCTAATTCCTCATGCCTAAATTAAATAGAAAGTAGCTATTGTTCCACAAAAACTGTGCTTCTGTGGTCAGGACAATGATATTTTGAAATCTGTTTTTGAGAACAATCTCAATTCACATTCAATGCTGAGTAACCTCTGAGTAAGTATAAAAGTACAAGTGCCTTAAACCAACATTTTAGTTTGTCTAATTGTTGAGGAAGAGAACAATGAATTTGATTTAGATTGCATCAAGAGGTTTCTTGCACCCAGCAAATGCATTTTGCTACGTGTGTGGACAATTTATCAAGACAAGAGTGAAAAGGTACTCCATGAAAGCATGTTAAGATGTGCGAGGCCTACAAAGCATAATTCAACATCTCTGTTGGGAATCAAGACAACCCTTGGGTACCTCATTTCACATGCAAACACTGCAACAAAACTTGAAGATAAAGTGAAAAATTGCCACTTGCTAGATGGCATTTCAGTGATTTATTACAGTTACAATTAAGAAAATTTTCACTTTTTAGTGTTCTACAAGATATATTTCATGCCCTATGGTAATATCTTGCACAAAATTAGGTAATGTGTGAAATATCTTTTTTTTTAATGTATATAATTCTGCTATGTTTATAGGCTGGTACAGAGGAGAAAAGTGTCATGAAATTTGCTATCGCAAGAATTTGGTGGGAACTAACTGACCACTCAGGCAACTGTTACTTCTGCATGGTGGACATTTACAACAACAAAGTGGCAAGAGCCTACCTCCTATCATGTATCCACACATTCTTTTATCCATTGCCCCAATACCACACTACCCTGAGATCCCTACTCCCACCCTTCCGAGAGGGATCAGCTATCTTCAAGAGCCTGCAATAAAATAAGGAAGGAAAATTAACTCTTCTGTTTTTATGGCAGGAGAAGACATTGCTGATACATATTACAATTTCACAGATGTGGCTGAGGAGAGAAAGCCATAGTTCCCCAACCAGAAATACCTCAAAAATCTTATCAGAGAATTTGGTCTTATCAAGTCCCATGCTGAACTTCTGACATCTAGGCTCAAGGAGTAGAACTTGTTGCATGAAAGTGTGCAAGTCACAGCCCACAGAACCTGTCACCAATGTTTTTCCAACTTCTTCAGTTGGCAAGGTGGGCTGTGTTTCTGCAACAGTGTGGCCAGTCTATTCGAGGCTATAGGAATACCTGTAACTCAAGTGAATGGTGTCTGTTCATAGACAGTTCATCCAGGAACCTCAAAGCCATGCTGCTTCATAACAGGAACAAGTTCCCATCTGAATAAAAAATAATGCTTTTCAATACTTAACCAATAAACATGGCATAAGTATCAAGATTCTTGCTTTTTATCTTAGATAACCACTTAGATAATATATGATACTTCTATGATAATTAATCTGGGACAGGGGTGTCAGCGCGGTAAACAGGCCGGATGCATCATGTGCTGGCAATGCCAACCCCCGGTTTAGCAAAGGGGGAGAAAGTTGTGATACATCACATGATATAGTATGTCAGAAAACTAATTCTACTAAATGTCCCTTATATATTTTACTTATGTTTGTTCAAACATAGGTCCTCTGTATCATATGGCAAATCATTTTTGAAACACTGGGATACATGTGGGATATTTTTCCTTCAGGAAATTAAACTCTGGTATTTTGAGAATATGTAGAACCCAAAAATGGGCAACATGGATTTCTTTTAGCTTATACTGGTCAATTTCTAGACTGATAATTTCATGCTGAGAACATAGTTGTTAGTAAAACAGTAAAATCACTTTCTACAATGGCACAGAAAAGTACTTTTATATATTTTAGTTTTTTAAATATTTAATATATTCAATGAACACAAACAGCAAAAAGAAATTTATCAATAAACTGAACAGCTAATTGCATAGTATATATTTCATTAAACAGAAAACTCTCATTTGTGGGGCATTAATGGTTATGAAAATGCAGAGCAAATTGGGTTCTGATTAGCTTTTATATGTTTTCAGTACATTAAGTTTATTGCAATTTAAATGAAACATTCTATTCCCACAACTTATAAAACATGAAAGATATTTAGCATTGCCTGCCTGCATGTATCATAAATTAGTCACAAACCTGCAGACGGACCCTATAATCTACAAACTACCCTGTCAGTTGGTCTTATTTGTTTCTCCATCATATCAATATAAATAAAGAGGATTAATCCTTTTATTCTACAATAGTTTCCTTTGTTAGGTAGAACTTTATATTCTATCAATATTCCTGGTAACCACTAACAATTTTGCCACTGAACCAACAATTCTTGTTTTGACACAGGAGACATGGTCCATTATTTGAGAACTGGATAGTGGACCTATTCTAATTTAATTTATATCCAGATGGAGAATCAGAAGCAGATATTAAATGTTTTCCTGTGTAAATGTTGTTGAGAAATATGATGGTAAATGGTCCTGAACAATGGCAATTGGAGCTTGCTGCAGAACATCCTGAGGGTATGATTAAGGTGCCAGGTTTTTCTTATTTGTTTTGTTTGACCATTTTGCTGTTCTATGTTTTAAGTGATTGGTTTTACTGCTATTGTGAGCTACCCAAAGTTGTTTAAGATAGTTATACAAATCTTATAAATAAATAAGATTTACAAAAAAAATAGAATGTAACTGAAAAATCCAGTAGCCTTAATCAACTAAAAAAAAACATCCTTGAGCTAATGCTGATGACCATACTAATATTTTGACATACTCTTCTTCATAAAGGGATTGCCATTACTGTATTATTGCAACTGCACAGTCAAGACAGATCTTTAGACTGAATTGGGCACTGTTATGCACCTATCAAGTTCTTTCCAGGACTTTGCAGAAGCAGATGCTATTGCTTGATGGTATTAAAGGTATTGTTAAAGGATGTAAACTGTTCAGAGCAAAACTGCCTTTTGCAATTGACTAAGGATGATTTTGTCAATGTCAGTAGCTGATGTTGTTATTATAATATTCACAATAATGAGGAATCTCAGCTGTCAGTTAAACAAAATAACAGAGTGGGAAGGGACCTTATAGGTCATCTAGTCCAACTGCCCACCCAAGCAGGAGACCCTGCACCATTTCTGACAGATGGCAGTCCAGTCTCTTCTTGAAAGCTTCCAGTGATGAAGCACCCACAACTTCTGAAGGCAAGCTGTTCCATTGGTTGATTGTTCTCACTGTCAGAAAATTTCTCCTTATTTCTAGGTTGAATATCTCCTTGATCAGTTTCCATTATTTTTTGTCTCACCTTCAGGTGCTTTGGAAAATAGGTTGACCCACTCCTCTCTGTGACATCCCCTCAAATATTGGATCGTTGCTGTCATGTCTCCCCTAGTCCTTGTCTTCACTAGACTAGCCATGCCCAGTTCCTGTAACCACTTTTCACATGTTTTAGCCTCCAGTCCCCTAATCCTCTTGGTTGCTCTTCTCTGCACTCTTTCTATAGTGTCCACATCTTTTTTTATAGTTTGGTGCCCAAAACTGGATGCAGTATTCTAGGGGTGGTCTTACTAAGGCTTTATAGAGTGATATTAGTACCTCACGTGATCTTGATTGAATCCCTATGTTAATGCAATTTTGGATTGCATTGGTTTTTTTCGGCTGCCTCCACACACTGTTATCTCATATTTAATTGGTTGTCCACTAAGACTCCAAGATTCCTCTCACAGTTATTGCTATTAAGCCAATCTATGTGCATACTTTTGGTTTTCTTTCCTAAGTGTAAGACTTTACTTTTCTTTACATTGAATTTTATTTTGTTAGATAGGGCCCAGGGTTCAACTCTGTCAAGATCCATCTGGGATCTTGAGTCTATTGTCTAGGGCAGGGGTGTCAAACTTGCAGCCCATGGGCTGGATACATCATGCACTGATTATACCCATGCCTGGTTTAGCAAATGGGGTGAAGTTCAGATATGTCATGTGACAACTCTGTGATGACACAAGTTTGACACCCCTGGTCTAGGGTGTTCGCTATTCCTGCCAGATTAGTATCATTTGCAAATTTGATAAATTCCCCTTCTATTCCCTCATCAAAGTCATTTATGAAGATATTGAAGAGTACTAGGACTAAGATGGAACCTTGTGTTACACCTTTTCTCCTTATCTTCTTGTGATACTTTCCCTCTCTGTCTTCTTGTGAACTTTATTATCCCTTTCTTTTCTACCTTTATATGTTCCATACTTGCTATTGTCTAGATGGCTTTGTTTGCCTTGTGTTCTGTAGTTGTTGTCTTTTTATCTCTCTTCCTACTGGCTTTTTGCCTGCCACTACTGGATATTCAGCTCTCCCCTTAGTTCTTTAGCTGATGTTGACATTCATCCATATCAATCTCTTCCCAAGAACCTAGGATGTTATAACATATTATCATTATTATCAACCCCAGTTCCTATCTAAGCAGGTCCACCATTAGCTATTCTGATATTTGCCACAATTATCTAAGTGTTATATACTCATGTTGTCAAACTCCTCTAACATGCAACAAACCAAAAGTATAAGCTAATTAATGAAAAAAGGAATAAAATGATAAATTTACATATGAATATGAATATATGAATATATATAGATAGATAATAGTTATGGCCAAAAGCAGAATGGCTAAATGTTATGTAACAATCAGTTTTCTCAATTTTGAACCTGAATTTACAAAGCTAAAGCTTTTATTATTTAAGATATATTACTGTATAACTTTCCAACCAGCAAGTAAGATAGCAACTTCAATGAGAATTATCTAGTGGCTGATTTGATCAATCATATAATACAAAGCAATATTTTTACAAGAGAAATGAATATATTGCTAGAAGTAACTTAACATATTTAAGAACATGACCTAGAAATCTGTAGAAATATGGATATGGACTGGGTAAAGGTAATAGAGGTGACTCTAAGGACTACTATTAGGAACTGTATTCCTTAAGTGAGCAAAATGGATGAAAACCAACAGTACAAACCCAAATAATTCAAGCCAAAAATCTGAAGAGTTATACCTTGGAATTTTTCAGTGGGCATGTTAAAAAAATAAAAATGGTTTGCCATTTAAAAGAAACTAAAAAGAAAAAAGCCGTGAACTGTCCTTTCCCATGTAGCAATTTCTTTACTGTAGTTAGAAAGCATTTTCAAAATGTAAAATACATTTTGTATTCACCTAAAACAACATGCATGGTTCTAATCACCATAATTATTGAGAAATGTGTCTGCATAGGAAACCCAAAATAACCATATCTTTTCCAGTAATACTTATTGCACTTATGACGGGTTATATTTATGACTAGTCAACTTGGGCGTCTGCTATAAAACTTACTTTAAAACAGTGTACCCTAACCTAGTACTTAGTGTCCTAGTATCCTTCAAATGTACTGACCTACCCCTCCATTTCATCCATGCCCAACATAATCACTATTTATTTTGATGATGGAAGTCAGGATACAGCTCATCTGAAAAATATCATGTTGAGAAAGACTGCTTTAAGAAAAGTTCAGTTTGTCCACTTAAGATATAATTGTTTCAGAAATTTCATCATCATTATTATCTGTTTGTAGATAGTTGAAGCCCCAAAAGAATAAAACAAAATTTAATTACGGTACTATTATTATTTGCAACGTGGAAGAACTACCAGTAGATAAATGGATAAAATAAAAATTCCAGTCTAAATATCCAGTTGATTGTTTGCAACAAATCATAATAACAAATATATAGCATACTGACCAATTAGATTTATTTATTTTTATAGAAATGGCTAGTTTATATTATTATGGAAAAACAAAAAGGTGTGGTTTAATGTTAATGCTTTATTTTACTGCAACAGAGTCGGAAGTCAACATTTCTTCTTTTTTTTCCCAGACCCTCCTCACCTTTCTTTCCCCCTTTCCCCCCACTGTGTCTTCCTATTTACTTTTGTATTCTGTATTTTATCTTATAACCTAATAAAATGATTTTAAAAATCAGCATAATGAATGCCATACCTAAAAATCTCTAACATACTTAAAAACCTCTATCTGCAATTTCAAAATATTGTTTATATTTCATAAGCACAAGCAAAAAAAGGGAAAATCTATTGATGTATATTGAGCCAAACTGAGAAATATTCAAATTTGCAAATTTGGTGAAGTACTAAATGATACATTAAAATATAAAGCAAGCCATGCACATCTGAAATATAGTACTCAAAACAGACTCCTAACAGTTAATGTTAACTGTTAACAGATTTAACATTTCACACTAAAATCTGAATATCCATGGAAACTGCTCTAGAAATACTATAGAGTTGCAATCAGGAGTGAAAGCAAGTATGAATTAGCCTGCAATAAAATACTTTTTATAAATTTTTCCTTTCCATTCTGTTGTTATGGCAGAGGTTCACACAGACCAGCTCATTGCAGATTTAAAAAAATAAAACTTTAATAAACCTAGTCAGAGAGCTTTATGCTTAAGAATTTGTTAAAATTTGTGAAAAAATAAACAACCAAGCCACTTGAAAAGAATGTGGCAATCTATGCCATACATGAAGAATCTGATAATGAAAGTGAAGCAGGGATAGTGAATCTGGAAATCTATAGTATAAATTATAAAATGATACTAGTAATATTGTTCACACCTAGAAGCAAATTGCAAAGCTGTATTAATGCAGTTGGATACTAATTCTGCTCTATCCATTATATCAAATTGTGAAATTGAGCAGCATTTCAGAGATGCCAATCTGAACCCATCAGATCTACAATGGGCAAAAATATTATTCACATTGGAGATATACATATAGAGTAAATGTAAAATACAATGAAGTACAAGGTTTTGCCTAGTTTGGAAGCTGCTGCTGGATTGCAGATATATATTCAAATAACCCAGATAGAACAGGGAAAACACAACACATTAAATGGATTCACCTGAACTCCTAGAACTAGACAAAACAGTATCAACAGTAGAGATCTTCAAATTTCTAGGTTCTATCATATCTCAAGACCTAAAATGGACACCTAATATCAGAAATGTCATTAAAAAAGCACAACAAAGACACAGAATATTCAATAATATGGGATAAATGGTATGACTGGCTGGAAAATAGGAACAGACAACAATAACAACAAAGAAAGAGATATCTACATATATGTATATAGGTAACTATGGTGGAATATGGAGTATAGTAGTATAATTATAATTACTATTACTATAAGGGATAAGGGGGACATTAAGGATACAATTATTGGGAAAGAATAACGTGGGTGGGGGAAATGGGAAAACGGAATGAGATCACCACGAAACTGTCGTGAAATTGATTTATATATATACGTATTACTTGTGGTATGTGTCTTGTTTTGTGATATTGTTATATTAAAAAAGGCCCTGGAGCTTGGGGAGAGCAAAAACAGGCCTTCCTCATCCCCTCCTGTTTCCTAACTCCCAGTGGGCCCAGAAGGCATGAAAATTAGCTGGCCTGAACTTGCATGCCAATATGGCTCCTCTTGCAACCTGTGGCATGCATGCTATAGGTTCACTATCACTGGTCTAACAGAAAAGAGGAAAATATAAAAAGTGTGGTATCCATGAAAACAAAAATGTATTCAAGAACAATCAAATCAGAGCCAAACAAACTCAAAATCCTGTATTGCTCCAGCTAAATCCATACTTCAAAAAGGAAGATAGGATGTGTTACTGCCTTAAGAGGAACAGGTGCAGCTGTAGTAAAAAGTCCATGTGACTGTTAAGTGTTGTAATTGCAAGAAATTCAAGGACTGGTCATAGGTACCACTTGTTCAGTGCTATCTAAGTTTGGACAGTCATTGAAAAAGTGTCATTAAACACCCTATGATTATCATTACATGTTGCACCTTATGATTCTTGACAAATGTATCTTGTCTTTTTATGTACACTGAGAGCATATGCAACAAAGACAAATTCCTTGTGTGTCCAATCACATTTGGCCAATAAAGAATTCTATTCTATTCTATTCTATTCTATTTATGTCATGTAACGCTGCCAGGATGATGTGAATTTGATACCCCTGATCTAGACTTTTTTGTCTTTTTTATTGACAATTGTTAAGACTTATGTTATGTGGCAAATGTTTTCTCTTTGAAGTCCAAAGTCCCAGAGCACTTCTTCATTTTCTATGACTTTGTTTATTTTATGGTCCTGCCAGTACTTGCTTGCAAGCCGACAGTTTGTCTTGTGGAATAATAACAACAACAATAGTTAACAGTTAGATTATAACATGTCTATTATCTATTTTCCAATAAGATCTTTGGAAGCTTCAAAACAATTCGAGCAAGCTTGTTTCTCTATTTGCACTGGTTTAATAGGCCTTTCAGTTTTACAATGAGATAAATAATAGCTTCCAAATTTATTGTATTTGAAGGTCATTTTTTTTGTACTAGCTTCAGCAAGTATTCATGAGGTATTCGTGATGACCAACATTTGTTGAGAAGAAACCATAAAATAATCGAAGCATCAGACAGAAAAGCACAAATATGAAATATACTGCTATTAATCCCCTTTTTTCATTGTCAACGTTCAGAATCTGCTAGAGGAGAAATTTCATAGAATGATTTGTGTATCTAATTGATTCTAGATATGCATTAGAAGAGTTCACATCAGATGATCGGTGACCTTCTGGGTATCATGGAAATCCAACTCCCAATAGCTTCAACCAGGTATGGTCAACAAACCAGAAGAACAAGTATGGAATAACATCTGAAGATCTACCACTTCTTAATATTTGACCCCTAGTTGCATTGTATCAAAAATATTCACAAGGTTCCTAATCTCAAAATTCAGAACAAGTGGACGTAATTTTTGTTTAGCACCATTAGATGCACCGTACAATTTCCCATAGAAAATCCATAAATAGCAACTATCTTTCTTTTTAATACAGCATTCATACTTGGCATAGGAAGCAGCTGTGCTAATCAGAAAAAAATATAGAATAGAATAGAATAACAGAGTTGGGAGGGACCTTGGAGGTCTTCTAGTCCAACCTCCTGCTTAGGCAGGAAACCCTACAC
>JANHFT010001784.1:28900-41262 GCA_032467955.1 Pseudoxenodon macrops | reverse complement strand
ATACAAGTGGGTCTTTGACTTATGACCATTCATTTAATGACAGTCCAAAATTACAAGGGTCCTAGAAAAAGTGACTTACGATTGTCCTCGTGCTTACAACCATTATAGCATCCGCATGGTCACACAATTAAAATGAAAATTCAGGTGATGGGCAACCAATTTGCATTTACTACAGGTGTGAATTTCTCAGATGACTTCCCACAAGCAAAGTCGATGGGGGAAGCCAGATTAGCTTAACAACTGTATGATTCACTTAACAACCATGGCAAAAAGATAATAAATCAGGCACTGCTCAATTTAAAAACTTCATTGCTTAGCAACGATAGCTCTGGTCTCATCTGCAGTTTTTAGCTGAAGACTACCTGTATCACATTGGTTGCCTTCATAAATGAGTACCACTAATTATGTTGTGTAATGAGACAGGTGGAATGGCTGGAAAAGGAAGTCACCCAAGAACATCTTAGCTGGAGCTAAATATCAGATTCCACCTCTTCAAAGATTTCAAGAAGGTAAGGAAACCACAGGCTGGTTTTTGAGAACATGGGTTCAAATTATTTCTACCTGAGATATGAGATTCCATCACCTCAACAAAAAAAACAAAAAAAAAAACAACCCACCCTTCTCTTCTGCTCTTACTCTCATTTGGGTCAAAAAGACCAATTTGAGAAATCAGGATATGACTGTCCTTTTGGATGAAGTGGCACAGGAAATAATGGGGAGACTCTGCCTGTTTCACAAGCCAAGTGCGGACCAACAATTAGTAGCCTTCTGCTCAGAAGGTAAATATTTTTATCTCCCACCAAAGGAGAACAATTTACTTCAGTTGCAGAAACATTCCTGGACTGACCCGTGCCATAAAAACACCCCAGGTCTCCTTCTTAAGCTTTGCTTCTATCTAATGAGCCCAGGATTCTGGGCCCTGATCCACCTCCAAAGCAGCGTACATCCATTTGAAGAGTTGAGAGTATGAGTAATGGTAACACAACGCTGTGAGAGATGAGGATCCCAGGCTTGCTATGGCCACGTGCCAAGATTTTCTCTCAGTGTGAGCCACCCACCTGCAAAATGCCCCTGCCTCAGGGAAATCATGTATTTTTAGAAGAACATTCTTGTTTACTTGCCTGTTCCAAAGACTGCAGCATCTAAATATATATATATATATCGTTCCCTCATAAATGAAATGTTCGCAACCTGAAAAATGCTGTAACTTCTGAATTCTGATTAAACCAGAATCCTTTTAAATTTCCCATTGCATTGCAAAACTCTACTGGATACTAAAGTATCTCAGCACTGAGAGGATAACACTCAGTTATATAGTACCTATTTGAGTGTTTATTAGAGTGGTAGTTATTCAAAATTACAAGGACTAGCAATTATAAGGGGGGGGGGGAAATCATAAGCTGTTTACTATCCATTCAATAGATACTTATGGCTTCTCAAATTTTTGACCTTTTAAATTCTCTGTTGAAGATAGACCTACCCATCCTCCAAAACAGGAGGACACACTGCCTTTAAAAAAAAGCCATACAAACATCCAACCATCAGTCTCAAGCTTACCCACCATTCTGAGTATTTACGGCTATACTTTGGAAACTGGTCCTATGCACAATTCCCAGGCTTTTTTTTTTTTTTTTTTGTCTTCTCAGAATGAAGGGAAACTGAAGAAACAGGCCTCATCCTGCAACATATTTCCAGCTGTGCACAGGTCATGTGCTCCTACAACCCTTCTAAATTCTGCTTTGCCGAAAGTCAGAGGGCAACCTGGCACAAAGAATAAGTATCCAGGGCTTCTGGCAATACATGGCAAGGAGAAAGTCCCTGGGCTCTGAGAATAACTAGATCCCAAGCCAATCATGGGAACAGTTGGAAAACAGGTTGCGGCTCCATAAATGACTACCTTAACAGGGCCAAATTGCCCCCTGCCCAGGGCTGTATTATAGGATCACCTTTTGTGTTCATAGCTTAGAAGATTTGTGTTCATAGCTTATTGGTTGCATTTTAAATAACAGAAGAACTGTTAAAGCATATGTAGAGCAGCTTCTTTTGAAAAAAATTGACTTTTGCAGGCTCCTTATACCTCTTTGCCTTTTGAATGTGGCCTTCAAGTTTCTCCAAAGTTTGCCCTGAATTATAACTTTTAATTTGGCACTAGGGGAAAGTTTAAAATCCTTAGCTTTATCCTGATTACTTCCAATTTGTCATCTCTTCTACCATCTTTGTGTTGTGTGATATTATCTGACATTGAAACTACCCAACAGTCAATTGCGGCCCTCAGCTCAATATAAAAACCGGGAGGCACATCCTTGCAAAGTAAAATCTTATGATTCTTGACAAATGTATCTTGTCTTTTTATGTACACTGAAAGGACATGCACCAAAGACAAATTCCTTGTGTGTCCAATCACACTTGGCCATTAAAGAATTCTATTCTATTCTATTCTTGCAGAGTAAAACAAGCATCCAGTTTATTAATGTTCTAGTTTAGATCTAGCTCTATGCATAAAAACAGGTCATTAAATCCACCTATCCCCCCATCCCGTGAAAGCAACTACCACACTTCTGACCGACATCCAAGTGAAAAAAATATATGATTGAGGACTTCTTCCTAGCATTTATCTTACTTCCTTTTCTGTATTTTGAATCTCTTAATCAGTTCCAGCCTTCTGCAGCTGGCTTCCCCAACTTGACACTTTCCAGCTGTGATGTAACTTTGCAAAGTTCCCAGTCCCAACGCATCTGGAGGCCACCAGTTTGATGTTAGCTGAACTAGTGGAGAGGCCTTCAGTTTATCTCAAAATGGCAATTCTATCACCTCCAAACAGTCTCTTGCTTATGCTGAATAATCCAGGGAATGCTGTTGAGGTTGGTGTTCCAAGAAGCAGGCGCACCACAGAGGCGACGCTCATCGTTTCCAGAACACTGAAGAAAACATAAACATTTGGGGCAATGTGCAAACCGTCATCATTCCCTAATTTCATTTGGATCTTTAATCCTTCCCTGCGATATCAAAAGAAAAAGTGGCACACAGATAGTCCCTCGACTAACAGTTCATTTGGTGAGTGTTCAAAGTTACAACAGCACTGGGAAAAAAGAGAGAGTTAGGACTGTTTTTCACTTACGTTTTTTTAGCATCCCCAGGATCATGTGATTAAAATTCAGATGCCTGGCAAACCAGTTGATATTTGTGACCCTTGCTGTGTCCCCAGGGTCACGCGATCACCTTTTGTGACCTTCTGACAAGTAAAAACCAATGGGGAAGCCAGATTCACTTAACAACCGAGTTATTAACTTATCAACTGCAGTGAGTCGCTTAACAACTGTGGCAAGGAAGGTCGCAAGATGGGGCAAAACTCTCTTAACAAATGCCTCCCTTAACAACAGAAATGTTGGGTTCAATTGTGGTCGTACGTCAAGGACTACCTGCATCATGTCATGGCCCAACCAACCACTTCCTCATGTCGTCCGTCCCGTTCCCCACCCCCCCTGGGGTCTCCCAAATCCTGCCAGTTACTGGCCTTAAACTCTGGAACAGTAAACCTGACAGGGGATGAAAGCAGGAGCCATTGCTCCCCAACTACCTAGCCAGTTTGACAAATTGGTATCTGGAGATGGGGAAGAGGGCAAGAAGCCAAACTGCTTCAAGAAGATGAAGTAATGGAAAATTTCACAGGAGTGAAATTAAAGGAGGTGGGGTGGGGTGGGGGAAAGATACTGAAGAGACAGCAGCCCTTAGTGCCTTCTAATGAGAAACCCAGGGAAGACGGATTTATTTTAGGCATAACAACTTTCTCTTGCCTCTGATGGGAACCTGGTGAAGGAATCCAAAACAAGCTGCAATTCAAAAGAGTAAATAAATGCCTTGCAGTTATCCACAATCAGTAATACTCCTTAATAAAATGCGCACCCAATACAAACAACCTTGCTTCTGGACCCCTTTAAGGAATCCTCCCGTTCTAATCAGCTAGTCCTACTATTGATCGCTGAACCTACAAAGGGAGAATGTTCAGATTTGAGATCCATTTCAGCGCAATGAAAGGTCACAAGATATAAAGATTGCTGGCTAGATTTTGTGGTGTTACCAGCCTTGGTTGTCAAGGGAAGGAGAAGCAAGATAATTGTATCTCCTGCCCCTGGAAATAAAACCACCCTTTCCATATATCCAACCAATCCGAACCCACCTGTAGGATGAGAGTTCTTCGGTCTATTATCTACACTGCAGCAAGACCAAGATTTAGGGCTACAGCATTAAACATACTTGTGATAACAAGCATTGTCGGCCAGAGCGGGAATTGAGTTGCTCTCCTTCACTCAGGAAGATTGTATTTTACCATTTTCTTTGAAATAGCAATTGTAACTTGACTGTTCAAGAAACAAGGAAGAAGGACAATAGAAGAGAATATTTTGTAGCTCGGGGTTCTTGGTGCTCTCCGAGTTTGGCGGCTTCCTTGCAGACGTTTCATTGCCAAACTAAGTAACATCATCAGTGCTAGGCCTGACATCATCTAGCATTGATGACATTACCTAATTCGATAATGAAACATCTGCAAAAAAAAACAAAAAAAAACAAAACACAACCACCAAGCTCAGAGAGCACCAAGAAAGGGGACCTCGAGGAAAAGGAGGATTGTAGGAGTTTGAAGCATGGTTTGGATGATCACAAACCCTGTTCACAAAAGAATGACTAGCCACTTTTGAACAGAACAACAGTCAAGATTCTAAAGAAACCTAGCTTACCTTTTAAGCAAGTCAGCACACAACAGCTGGATTCATTTTATCATAGTAAAACATCGTTTTGTTTGAGTTAGTATGTGGTGAGAAAACAGCAGTAGCAAGGAAGTATGTTTTATCACTTGTAGCTTTTTCAACGTGCCATGGTTAAGGAAAACTGGCTTAAAACAATGTGAAAATTCATCCTTTGTTCATCCTTTAGTTCTCTTACTGATGGTGAAATTGATCTAAAAGACTTACCATGTCCAAACCTAGCATACACCAATGTTTAGTTCCTTATAAACTAGAACTGAATTCAGACATTAGAATACGCTTTCATTTCCAATACCTTATATGACTCCTCGTGAGGATGGACTGAAGAACGCTCATTGAGGTAGTCATATACCTATATATTAGCAGGAGAAAGCTGTGAGGAGCGACCACTACATTGATGTGCTATGTAAGTGTGCCTCATAAAGGGAGACCAGCACATATACAGCCAGTTCATTTGGTTGCTTGCAATTAATTCCAGGTGACCAGAAAAGTAAGCAAAAAAAATTGGCTTCAACTTTGCTATAGATGACTATACAATACAGATACATACATGTAAGATTGGGGAAAACCTTGGGACAGTAAAGTCAGAGGTGGGTTCCTACCGGTTCGGACCGGTTCTACCGAGTAGGTAGTAAGCCGCTGGTGAAATCACGGAGCCAGTTCTGGTCCATGGACACCGCCATCTTTTTTTTGAAATTTTGTTTTTTTTGGGGGGAAATTGTTGATTTTTCCCGGGTTTTTTCTTCTTCTGCGCATGCGCATAAGCAGAGTTTCCAGCACTGTGCATGCATCGCCATCTTGTTTTCAGCATTTTTTGGGGGGGGGGGATTTTTCCATTTTTTTTCCCCTACTGCGCATGCGCGTGCCCACACAGCACGGGAGGCAGCGAACCGGTGGCGAGGTAAGTTAGAACCCACCCCTGAGTAAAGTATCATGTGCTTATGTACAAGACTGATATCATAGGAAGTTAGACAAATAACATAATGAACTGGCTGTGCATTAAAGGCCTCCTGTTTCTAATTCGTGTTTTCTCGGCTGGTCTTTTTTCAGGACCTGCCACAAACAGCATCTTCTTTAGCCATCATGAAAACAGCAAGTGCTGCAGGGAAAGGCAGAAACTCTTTTACTCAGAAAGCCTTTGGGTTCGCTACGCTATGGGAAGCCAATCTTACTGGATTTACACAATCTGCACCAAGCCATGATAAGACATTTGGCTCAGCACACCCAGCCTTTGAAATTACAAGCTGGCATTTGGATGGTTCCAATGTTCTGCAAACAGTGGTGGAAATTAAAGAGTGTGGTGTAAAAGCAAATCCTTTCCATTCTTTCCAGGGTCTGGGTAGGAACACGTTGAGAACCCAGCAATGCAGAACCAGAGATGACCCTGTTTGAGCTTTCAAGGATCAAAGCAGAATGAATCACTTGTCCTTTCTGTGTGGAAAGTGGCTTCTAAAACCAAGAGGAAAAGAGGAATTGCATTCCCAAGATCCTAGGATTCCTCTAAATCCCCAACATCTCCAGCTATGGGATCACTACAGAGAGCCAATTTGGGACAGTGGTTCAGGTGATGACCTGAAAGCCAAGAGAGTATGAGTTCTAGTCCAGGGGTGTAATGTAGCCACCTCTCACCGGCTTCCGCAAGGTAGTAGCGACGGTGGCGGATGCCTCGGCGAGCCAGTAGCAGCAGCTGCTTGAGCTGTTCACTTGCCTGGCCATCTTTTTGGCCTGGTTTTAACTGTCTGTGCATGCGCAGAAGGCTTTGCACATGCACAGACAGTGGCATGTGCACCGTGCACGCACATTTCCGAGCTGGCAGGGAAGGTAAGTACATTTTTACCCCTGTTCTATTCCCACTTTAGGCATGAAAGGCAGCTGAGTATCTTTGAGCCAGTCTATCACTCTCAGCTCTACTCACCTCAAAGGATTGTTGTTGTGGGAAAATAGGAGGAGGGAAGTATGTTCACTGCCTTGAATATAAAGTAATAAAGGCAGGATAAAAATCTAACAAACAAGCCTGGGAAGATTTTTTTTTCTTTCTTCCTCCAAGTGCTAGAAGATATCAACCCAGAATTTTCACTGGAGGCACAAATGACCAGGCTGAAATTATCCTACTTCGGTCACATTATGACCCAGCTCTCTGGAAAAGGCTCTAATGATGAGAAAGGTGGAAGGAAAGAGAAGACGACAAAAATCAGCAGCAAGGTGGACAGACTCAGTGATGGTAGGGATGTCACCAGGAGACTGGAAAAAATAGGCGAGATTGTCATGGAGAACATCTGTGATAGTTAGGAGCCGAAAAAGACTTGATGGAGCATAATCACTAGGGCCGCTAGATGCTGCATCTGTATTTCAGATTCATGATTATTAAATTAGAAATAGAAGAATGTCGTCACCCCCCACCCCCCCTTAGATTGCCAAGTGACTAAGAAACGTTTTTCCCCCACTTATTGATAAATCACCGTAGGCAACCACCCTGCACCAAAATAACATTTTCTCCCAAACCGCTACAGCAGAGGAACATGCCTTCATTTTCATTCTGCACGTGCAACCTGCATACATTATTCCAACTGCAAGCTGGAGTTGCCATCACTTTGCAAAGCAGGGCAGCCCGCATGGCTAATAAAAATTCAAATTGCCAATTGGGATGCCAGATATGTGCAAGGATGGGGATGGCCTTAAAGGCGGCGGAAGGTGGACTAGATTCCTGACAGATCCTTAGAAAGGGATCTGCCTCTCTACGGGTCACATAAAGACCACTAACAGCCAGGCCTGGGAAATACCGCAGGAAAGCGATTTTGAAAAACAGACTCCAAAACCCATAACCCACTCCCGAAGCCCAGCCCAGAGATTTAGTGATATTCCCAGCGCACCAAGAGGCTTTGCAAACTCTCCTCGTTAAGAGAGCTCGAGCCCTGCCTGGTGGGGGGCATGAGAGGCGCCCCTAATGTTCCTCCTCCCTTGAGACAAAGGCACTCTGTACAAGCTCAGAGGAAAACCTTTCCTCGGCACCCGTTCCGTAGCCGTTTGGCCGGTCGGGACAAAAGAGGGGAGCCGAGGAGGAGGAAGGAGGAAGGGACGGCGGGGCTCCCTCTGGGGATTCGTGGCTCGCAACACGGAAGCTACCTGGTGGAGGGCGCTGATGCCGTCCGCGTTGGTGCCGTTCACGGCAGCCGGGTCGGCTCGGAGCATCTCCCGCGCCGCTTCAAGCTCGGCGCCGGCGCAGCAGGCCAAAAACTCGGCAGCCGCGTCGAAACGGACCGCGCGCGGGCGGCCGCCGGAGCCCATCCCTGCAGCTTCGTCTGCGGGCGCCGGCAACCCAGCCGGAGAGGGTGAAAGCGCGGAGTCGACGGGAGGCGGGGTCGGTAGAAGAGCGGCTGCTGCGACGGCCGCTTCGGCCTCGGCCCAGGCACGGAGTTGTTCTCGCCGCCGCGCCCGGGCGCCTTCTCCCTCGGAGAGGGAGAGTAGCGGCGCCGCCATTTTCTTCCTCTGCTGCAGCCACCGGCGCCGCCAGCCCGGCTGGGCGGCCCTCCCGGCCCAGCTACTCGGTAGGCTGAAAAGCAGCAGGAGGAACGCCTCTCGGCTTCCGTATGCAGACGGGAAGGACAGGGAGGGGGAGCAAGATGAGAAGTGGGGTGGGGGAGAGAGAGAGAGAGAAAAAAAAGAGAGCTTGTGGGGCATCACGGGAAATGGAGTCCTAGTTCCGTTCTTTTCTTCCTCGCTGTGACGGGAGTGATTAATCTTCGTTTTCCCCATGTCTTTGATCATAATTTTCCATGGGGGCGAAACAGGCCGTTTAAAACTTTATTATGTATATACACGTCGCATACATTTTCATTCCTTTACTCTGGAGCAGAATTTCTCCCTTAAGAAATATATTCACCATCTATCCCTCTCTGTTCCTATCTCTATGGAACTCTCTCTCTCTTTTTTTTTTAAAGTATGTTTAATAACCTGCCCGTTATTGTTGTTATTCTCTCCCGCAAGTGCTCCTGGGAGATGAAGTCCATACGAAGTGAGAAGAGTTTTAATAGTAACATCATAAAAAAACGCTCTAATTCCCAGGGGAGAGTCTGGGCTAACTTCCTAACTAAATCGTTTACAATTTCCACAGTTTTTTGGAATGGCTTTTATAGGGTTTACGAAGTTAGCATGCAAAAACCTTCTAAAAGTCCTCCGAAGGTGGGGAGGAGTTGAATGTCTCTATGGGCCCTCGCCCTAAACATTTTTTGACATTTTTTGTGACTCTGAAGGGTGATGTCATTGAATAGCCATAGAACTGGGAGAAGTGTAGTTCAGAATGCTTCTATTGTTTATGGTTGCTCCCTCTAAGCGAGCAGTCTTAACTATATTGTCTGTTTATGCTATATAAATATAATAGTATAACTGTATATTGTTCATACTATTATAGGGATGCCAAGGGAAATGAGCAGTATGGAGTTACTACATCTGGGCTGCTCATTTTCAACCACTGGGGAACCTCAAAGAGAGGTTTCTTTTCTGTTCAGTATCTCATTGTCCAGATTTTGAGAATTCAGAATCACTTAGTTGTTCTCTAAATGTTAAATAATCTCTGCTTTTCTTATACTGTATTTATGCAGTTCCAAGTCTGTTTTCCTTCATTCCCCCCCCTTCCCCCCTCCATATATACAAATACAGGCGCCCACAAGGTGAAAACTCCTTTATCTGAAGCCTATGAGAACTACTGTTTTCTAATTTATATAAGCTACCCAGAAACCCCAAGAAAGAAAGAAAAGAAAGAAAGAAAGAAAGAAAGAAAGAAAGAAAGAAAGAAAGAAAGAAAGAAAGAAAGAGAATGTATCTGACCCACCATGGGTAAGAGATTGGGTCTGAGTCTACACAGTGGCTATATGGCAGTAAAGCACCAATATTAAGACTCTTCCACTCACATTGCTTCTGTAGATGGTCATGCAGCAGCACCATGTAGGACAATGTTTCTCAATCTTAACAACTTTAGATGCGTTAAATTCAACTTATACAGTGTGCCAGCCAGCTGGGTGGGGCATCCTGGGAATTGAAGTCCATGCATCTTAAAGTTGCCAAGGTTGAGAAACTTTGATCCAGGATGATTCCCTCCATATTGGAAAGAAATGGGCAAAAATACTTCCTGGGAGGCTTTTGGTACCTTTTCACACAACCTTTTGCTGATAAAGTCCATCACATTTGCCCAATTGAATCTTTGTGGGATGGTTCTGAAGCAACAACTGTGAAGAGTCTTGTGGTATTACTTAGAATTCCTCTCAGTCCGTGGATTGAATCAAGTGAATAAGGGACCTTTTACATAAGTTCTGCCAGTTGTGATCCAGGCCATGATTCTCCTCACTTTTTTGAGGGCTTGCTAATCTGGATCTGAGAGGTGAGCCTTGCTTTGTTATGAGAGAAAGCCTGATGCCAACAACCTTGAAAGTGGAATTTCATAGCATGGCATTGCAAATTCTTCACTCCTGGTATAAACAAAAGCTTTAAAAAAAGGAGAGGCCTGCTTCTGCAGTTATAAATAGAACCTCTAAGACACTGTTTCTCAACTTTAAGTATGTTGACTGGGGAATTCTGGGAGTTGAAATCCATGTATCTTGAACCTGCTGAGGTTGAGAAACACTGCTCTAAATGAAACTGCATCTCCACCAGAAGTCAGAAGAGGATCAGTTTCACAAAAAGAGGTTGACAAAGCTGGGCCAAAAATGTATGCAAGTAAGTCAATACACTTTTCCAGTTCCCATCACTTTGCAACTTCAGCCTCCCCCCCCCCCACGCCAGGCCCTAAGGAGCGACCCCCGCGGCTGCCTCTGCTGGTCTTGAGCTTCCCCTGCTCAACTCTTCCATCCCACCTTGGGGAAAAAGTCAATATTTGTACCCATTTTTTCTCCTGGCAGGGAAGGGGAGAAGCTTCCTGGACTTCATGGCACAAAGTCCCCAAACTCAGAGGGGCTTTTGGGGGTGGGGGGGAGGCAGATGGGGACCCCGCAGATTCACTTGGGAGCGGCTGTCGGAGGCTCCAAACTGGGCGCCTGGGTTTTTGAAGGGGCCTCTTGGGAAGCCCACCCACCCATTTTCCTCCCTTGGCAGAATCTGGTGTGAGTTTTTTCAATTGTTGGAAAGTTTGTGGGTGGCTTTCCCATTGTTTTTGGCATCCTTCAGTACGGAGGGCAGAGGGGGGGGGCTCTTAACCACAACAATATCCAGCCTTTTGCAGTCTTTCTACGGCAGATGCTGCCTCTCGGTTTCTCCAGCAAAGACCTTTTCTCCCTTTTGGCCTCGGACTACAGCAGGGAAACTGAGTCGGTGCTGGTTCTGGGAGCCCCGTCTGTCTCGGGAGCCCTCGCAGGGGCTTGAGGTGGAAAATAGCCATTTTCACCCTTTTAAGCGTCTGTTCCCCTTGAGTGACTCCTGTCTTGGAAGAATGGCCTCTGGATGCCCCTCCGTAATCTAATTTCATGCCTGTTGGTTAGCTGGATACCAGGCTGAAGGTTTCCTTGGGGCTGAACCATCTTCAAATCCCCCCTTTTAGCCAAATGCACCCCCAGGTTTTTCTTACCACCCCCTCGATGCCCCTTTTACCTTTGGATAGGTTGGATTTGCCTCAAACCGCGATTTAGGCGGCAAATTAATAATCCTCATCATCATTTGAACCTGGGGCTGAAAGCTAGCCAGGCCTTTGGGGAAGATGTGGAATGGGAAAACGGGGGAGGGGAGGGTGACCTGGCTGGAAGCGGAGCAAAGATGCGTAAAAGTGGATATCTGGAATGTAACAGAAGGTGTGTGTGGTTGTATCCTGGCCAGGTTGTGTGTGTCTTAGGAAGAATTTTGTGACGAAAGGCCCGTGTTTAAGGGCTCAACCCAAGATGGATTGCGTGCTGTGTGTTTATTTATTATTGTGTTATTTATGGAAAGTCTTGCAGAATTTATAGGTAGACAGACTAACCAACCAACCACACAAGATGTTCTCTCTCTCTCTCTCTCTCTCACACACACACAGAGTTTTCACTCTCCTCTACTTCAAAATGTTGGTTTATCTGCATTTCTGAGCATAATTTTGCTGCAAAAAAAACCCAGTGTTCCATGCGTGATGCCCAAAAGGGTGACTAAGAACAGTCCCTGTTCAGCCTCACAACAAATTTGCAGAGTAGGCCACTCTCGATTCTGTAAAATAAGCCCCACTGTGATTTGTTTACTTGGGGTGATTCTGGTTTATAAACTTCCATTTATGGTTTCGTGTGCTCCATGGACCCCACTCGTCAATAGCTTTGTTGTAGGTGGTTTGGGATCAAATCAGGATACATCTTAGGAAAATGTGCGGCCCCAATCACACTCTTGCCTGTCATCCGGTTGTTCCTAAGTAATGGTGTAACGGATTTACACAATTTTTTCAGAGGTTCTAGGCAACTTCTGTAGGAACCCTTAGGGGATGCGGTGGCTCAGGGGCTAAGACGCTGAGCTTGTCTATCAGAAAGGTCGGCAGTTCAGAGGTTCGAATCCCTAGCACCGCGTAGTGGAGTGAGCTCCTGTTACTTGTCTCCCAGCTTCTGCCAACCTAGCAGTTCGAAAGCACGTAAAAAATGCAAGTAGAAAAATAGGCACCACCTT
>JANHFT010001783.1:126542-141363 GCA_032467955.1 Pseudoxenodon macrops | reverse complement strand
AAATTAATTGATAAATTCACCCCCCCCCTCCCATCTTGATGTCTTGTGCCTTTGCCCACTCCTACTAACAGCATGTAACCCTTTCTCTTCCTTGAGGTTAAGGTGAAGCTTCCCATAAACTCTTCTCTTTCCATTCATGCTCATCGAATTTCGATTTTCTGTTGCCTCTCCCACCCCTTTTTCAGATTTGAATTTTCCCACTGCTATTATATTTATTTTTTATTGTATAAACATAGAGATGATTATTTATATTGCCAGTTGTTTCAAAGACAATTCCGTTTTTTTTATTGAACATGATGGCTTAGGTGTTGATAAAAACAGAGACTACCCGGTGTGCGTAGGGTAAAATCAACTTTAAAAGTCTAGTTCATGATAGTTTTTAAGCCTGTTTGCTTACTTAACAAGAAGTTGATCTGACTCTTGAGTATTAACTTAAACTTTCAAATCTTCCTTTAGATTTATATGTCGTGGGGCATTGTTTTAGGTTTCTGTTCTACTGTATATAAGGCATTGTCTGGCAGTATAAATTATTGTTAGTATAATTGTTTTATTAAAATAAAGCAATGGCAGTTATTTGTTGTTTAAGCTATTATTATCAGTCTTGTACTCTGACCTAAGAACTTCCCCACAACTGCAGAGTAGATTAAAAAAAAAAAAGTACACATAACACCTTTGTTTCAAATTTACAATTTACAATTCTGTATAATCTTCCTTTCATGATAAGTTCAATCATAAGCGAGTCAAACAAATCCCATTAGAATGAATAATGTCACAGCGTTATTTTTTTGTAATTACTCCATCGAGGACCAAATAATTTTGTGGAGAGCTAAAACACTAGCTGAATTCACATCACTGAAGCAGTAGGCATGAGCTTAAATGGATTCCAGAGGATGGTAGAGGACAGGAAGGCCTGGAGAAACGTTGTCCATGGGTTAGCGATGGGTCGGACACGACTTCACAACTAACAACAACAAGAAGCTTGGCAGACTAGATTTGAGCAGAAACAGCAGTTATTGCTTAGAGTACCTCTTGGGCCCTTGTATATGTTAAGTTCTGCATACCTATACTAAATTTCTATCAAAAATATTTTCTGTATCTGAAATATGCTCTTTTATGCTTTAAATATGTTTTTTTTAAATTCAGGACGAAGCTGTTGAAAGTATGTCTTTGTTTAATTGCCCGCAATATCTCAAAATCACTGAGCATTTTATTTAGTTGTTTAGCGCTCTATAACTGTCTCCAAATTTGGGTACCATTTCTTTCTGGTAGATTGATAGATTTTAGTAATCATTTAGTACCACTATTCTAGCCCATTTCCAACCTAGAATCCCCGCCTTTTAAAAATCATATTGTTTCTTCATTTGTGTGAAGAAATATACTTGCATTGCATTCAAGAAAACTATTTTCTGCACAAAGTATAATACATGGCTTCATGAATGCAATGAAGTGATGTGCTGGATCTTTTGTTAATTATTTGGTATGCATGCTTGAAAAACATGATCTCTACATAGGAACTAGTGGTACAAACCAAAGGTGGGTTCCTACTGGTTCGGACCGGTTCTACCGAGTAGGTAGTAGGCCGCTGGTGATGTCACAGAGCCGATTCTGCTCCGTGAGCGCCGCCATCTTTTTTTATTATTTTTTTGGGTGGGGGAAATGTTTTTTTGAATTTTTTCAGATTGTTTTTCTTCTGCACATGCACAGAAGTTGAGTTTCCGGCACTGCTCATGCGTCGCCATCTTGTTTTCGGCCTTTTTTGGGGGGGATTTTAAAGGGCTTTTTTCTACTGCACATGCAAGCGTGCACGAGGCGCGTGTGCACAAGGCGCGTTCACGCAACGCGGGAAGCAGCAAACCAGCGGCGAGGTAAGTTAAAACCCACCCCTGGTACTACTAACATATGGTAAGTAGCTGAAAAGTGGATCTCTTAATCCTTGACAAGCAAGGTTTTATTGCATTTAAAGTATTGTGTATGGTAGTTTTTATATGGTGCCTTCTTTAGAAAAAAAAACGAAAACAAAAGAAGAGCAAAAGGCTTTTCAGTGCCCTGTTTAATGTGTAATATACAGAGACATTACTAACTATTAATACTGAAGCAAGGCTGAAAGACTCAGTGTTTTACTGTACATAGACCTCAATATATCTTACTTCCTACTTATGAAAAGATGTTTATTACCTGTAACTGTCCAGAGGTGTGTGCTTCACAGCAGCAGAGATTGGTAATAAGCTTCCTTTTCTCATTTACATTGATAGCAGGCATTAGTGAAGATATATGCATTTCATTTCATGGTTCAGAAAGAACAAAGTATATGTATATGTGATAACGGTGGGTGGTTAATGAAATGGTCTGACAAACATAAGCTAATACATAATCATACCAGAATGTGGACAGGAACACCTGTTCTCACTTCCCAGTCTTATGTCTCTTTAAAAAAGTTAGTGTTTGCAAGAAGTGAAAACCGCTACTATTTAGATATCAATATGCTCCAAGGAAATTTTACTGGTTTTATATTTTTTTGCAAACACTAAAGAAATGAAAGAAGGGGGATTTTAATGATATCAAATCTCTTTTGCTTGTGTCCTAAGAGTAATGAAAACTTCACACATGCATGAAGCTCTAGTAATTATTTTAAACTGCCTTCTGTTGTCCCCCTGAGGAACACGGTGGTATTTGTTTGATGCAGTTTAATTAGTGTCAGGGTAATTAATGCTATGCTATCTACATGAGATCAAAACCCTTCCTTTGTAACATTCTAGTAACTAAGAACCAAGGCAGGGCATAGATTACAAAATAGGAAAAACTAGAGTACGAGAGATTCAAAAGAGCCAGTTGGTATCAAATGTTAAATATCTATAAAAGGTGCCCAGTGCCAAGTACTTTGTTGTTGTACAAGTACCCTTCATGTCCAAGGGGTTTCTTTTGGTCATCCACTCAAACCAAATAAAAAGAAATATTAGGTGTGCTTGTTGACATTGAACACATATCCATTCAAATTATCAAGACTTACTGCTTTCAACAAATGATACATTAATTTCTATTGCTGTAATCAAATTAATCCACACTTCAATGTACCCTCATAGATCATTTAAAGCTTCTGGTATTCAAATCTTATATTTTTTTCAAACTAATTCCTCAAAGCTATACAGGGCATGAGGTGCTACAATATAAAATCAACTTTTATTGTGATTTTATCTTACTATCTGTATTTCATGGTTGACTTGTATACACACCAACCTCTACCCATATGCTAGCACAATGAATAAAAATATCTATGCTCAGTCCAAAACTGCATACCCAAGCAAAATATGATCTTCATAAATTCTCCAAAGCTTTCCTTCTCTTGGTCTTCACCAACTGCAATATAAATCTCACACCATATAAACTCAGGCTGATTACAGACTAAAAGAAATAGCTACAGCTATCTTGACTGGATAAATTATATCCTAAAGGTTGTTTCAGATTCTCTAATAAAGCTTTAGTTGGGGGAGGGGGAGAAAGAGTGAGGGCAAATGCAAAGGGAGGGCTGTAAAATGCTCAAGAATTTCACTCTCTTTTGTAACCATGAAATTACTAGCTTGACAAAATGCCTTTGTGATTGCTTTGACGTCAAAAGAAGGGGGGAAGGTGTGGCATGTTTAAAGGAGAAAACCACTGATGTGGTACAAAATAAGATTATCCATGAGACATAATATACCATCATTAAAACAATGATCATGGTTTCCTACAATATTAAATTGATTTTGCAAGTATATAAAAAGGATGGTTTCTACTGGTATTATGGAAATGTACTAGGATGCAGATTGATTTAGATGTTTGAGTATGCACAAATACCCACAAAATAATGACGCAATGATCACATTTTCTCACCAACACAAGGATAAAGTTTAACTTTACTAGAAAATCCACTGAAGTTCCCACTGCAACACCATTATTATGAAAATCCACTGAAATATGTCTCAGACAATAGAATATCTCCATTTCTCTGAGGCATTCATTACTTAGTGCTTGCTGAGATCAACTGAGTAGCAAAATATGCTTTTTCACATCTTTAGTTCTGCTATCTGCAGCCCAGTTGCTTATCAATTAAAGTGATAAATATAAGTGACTTTGATAACACAAGCAACACATTACAGAGCAAAGTAATCCCTGAAAACCCTGGCAGAAGAACTATATGCAAAGTTCAACAACTGTGAAAGAACTATTAAAGAGGACACACAAACAAGTGACCTTGAATGACAAGCGCACTTCATTCCAGCAATAAACAGCGGCAGTGCTGATAAGTGCTCATTGGCGCATAGAGTAATTACCTATCTGTCAGCATTGCTGGTGTATGCGAAATAGTATAAATGAAACATACATAATGTACAGCAATAATATCAGGGCATGCAGAACCTAATGTATTATCATCATTCTCGGGGCCCAGGTTTATGTGGCTGCCACTATAGTACTGAGTAAATGCCTTCAAGCCATGATAATTTCATTCTAATCTCCGTTCCATATTATAATTTTCATAGCTAAAAGATACTGAGGAGCAATACGTTTCAATCAAGGCCTAAGTAGAACACAACCTGTAACCAGCTATTTTATATATCTGTATCGTCTTTTTTTCTTCAGAAAAATTAGTCCCTTTATGAAGAGAGGAAAATAAATTGTAAATATGTGGATGACACAGAGGCTCAGCAATGTCATCAGGTCCAGAGACAGGCTCTACAGATCAGGCGTGAACAATGCTATTTCTGTTTTCTGGGACATTTAACTCTAACCACAGAAATGTGGTTTAATTTGTGGTTATTTTGATGTTTTTAAAAAGAGCTTGAAAAATGTGTGTTGTATTCCCTACTAAATGCAACATCTTTGTTATGTAAGTATCATAACTAACAACAAACTGGATTTGACTAACAGCAAACTTGATTGGTCAAGCAAAGTTCCTTTACAACAATCCCCTGTGTATCTAGGGGACAGAAAGTAGCTTACTGGTAGCAGTTCAGTACACATTTTGTGTACCAAAGAATCTCTATTTAATTCCCAACATCTCCAGCTGAAATGATCTGATAGCAGGGACAAAAAATGATCTCCCCAAGATTCTAGAGATTTATATCATCTAGAAATGTTTTTCTGGCCAAGGAAAACAACAGCTTAATATACAGCTGGATACGAATGGACTTCTGAAATTGTCTACCAAATATGTAGAAAGGGAAATTTGAAAGAAGTTCTCACTTAATTTATCCAGCATATGAAATAATTCTCAAAAAAACAAAACAAAACAAAAAAATGTATAAGCAAGACTTCTTCCTAGGCAAGATAAAATTCCCAATGTGGGACTTGCTAACATGACTTTTTTCTTGAGCTTTAACTGAAACATGGGAAGGATGGAAGGCTGCAGATCCCTGGAGAACTTAACTGTCTTGTAATTTTTTTTAAAAAATCGAAGTCCATTACATTCTACCCATGAGAATTTCTGTGTAATTGCACCTTCTACAAGAGAAATTCTGAAACAAAAGCCTCCGTCAAATTGAACTGGTGGGAAAAAAAAGAGTAAGAAAATTTCTCTGCCCACAATGACATGATTTAAATATGTATCCTTTCTCAGCTATGTTGTTCGGAAATTTCTTGATCTGAATGATGCTAATCATTGGACTAGCAAATGCTAGTCCAGCACTGAGCTAGGCTAGTATCTGCTAAAATCTATATCTATCTACAAAGAGCACTGCACACCAGAACAATTAGACAAAGGACAGTTTTTTCCTGAATGCCATCACTCTGCTTAACAACTAATACCCACAACACTGTCAAATAATTTACTAAGACTGTATTACTATTATTCTTCTCTTCCTTCCTAGTATCTATCTCTTCCCACTTACGACTGTAACCATGTTGCTTGTATCTTTCAATTGATATTGTTTTTATTTGTTTCCTAGTATGACTTGAAAGCTTATTAGTAACCTTGACTATCACTAAGCGTTGTATCTTTTTATTCTTGATGAACGTATTTTATTCTCCTTATGTACACTGAGAGCATATACACCAAAGACAAACTGGCCACTTGCTCCACTCGGTCTCCATTGATAAGCAAGGGCTGGATGTCTGATCTATTCCTTCTCTAGTCCAACATAAGCTCCTTGGTCTTATTGGTGTTGAGGACCAAGTTATTATCTCCACACCACGAAAGCAACCGGTCCACCTCATCTCGATAGGCAGGTTATCAAGGCTTATCAAGCTATGTGGTCTGGATAATGGTTGTACAGCCAAAACTCTAATCTAGCACAGTGATGGCTAACCTTGTTGACATCACCTGCCAAAAGCGGGAGGAGCACAGGGAGGGGGTCGTGCATGCATGTGCCCACACCCATAATGCAATGCTCTCCCCCTCACGCATGTGTGCACAACCACAACCATTCCGGTCTGCCCCCCACTCCAACGCATGCATGTAGGCCTCACTGAAGCTTCAGGACTTCTGGTAGGCCCGTTGGGCTGTTTTTCACCCTTCCCAGGCTCCGGATGCTTTCCTGAAGCCTGGGGAGGGCGAAAACGGTCTCCCTCTGCCCTCTGGAAAGGCAAAAATCAGCTAGCCAATGCGTGTATGTGCACCAGAGCTGACATAGGGCAATGCCTCTTGTGCCGTCAGATATGGCTCCGTGTGCCACCTGTGGCACGCATGCCATAGGTTCGCCATCATGGATCTAGTGTCTTTGCTTTTCTTGAATGGTCTTGTTAGCCAAGAACGCTTCTCTCTTTAAAATAAAAGAGAATACACGGAGCACTCAGAGCTGCTCATAAAGCATTATTTTCTAAAAAGCAACCGTTCTTAGAATTCACCTCTTTCGTGGAAATGCAGGAGATGAAGGATTACATCATCAGCTACATCAGGTCCGTGTTAGGAATAAGGTATAAGTTACCAATTTGGCTACGTGATTCATGTTTCAATTAGAAATATTATTACAGGAGTCTGTTCTCCTGTAGGCAGAGCTTCTAAGTGATGAAAAGTGGTTTCAGGCTACTTTGAGATGCTGGCATTTCCATCAATTTTTTTGTACTATGAAAAGTACAGACTTTAAAGAGGTGTGTCTTAGTTCCTTGATATGCATCAGAGAAAAAAGAATTATAAGTTTATAACAAATGCAAAAGTATTTGGAATTCTTTGGATGTCACAGAACATAGAGTACGAAAGCTTGAATGAAATATAGGTCTAAGGAAGAATCATGGAGGCCGAAGGCTTTTAGCATTCATCATTTTTCAAATAAAATACCAGGTACTACTACAGGCCGGGATTCATAGACTCCACCAAATCTTTTCTAGCATTTCTTCAATGAACTCTTTAGGAGAATCATTCTAAATAATCTAGTTTAAATTCTAACATCAACAACAAGAAGCATTGTACAAAACCTGGAATGTGGGGGAAAAAGAGTCCCTGAAATTAATGCTTTTTCTTTTCTTTCTTTTTAATGTTTTTAATTTTATTATTATTTTTAAAAGACATACAAACAACTACTACTACACAAACAAAAACAGGATGTTCCCAAATACATCCACATCATGTTGCAAATGTAAGACATATTTTGGGACTTATTATCATTTATGGTGGACCTGTACATTAGCAAAAAGATATTGGGGAAAAATGAAATTATGGTTGGGGGAAATAACAAGAGTTGATATAGTTTGGAAACCAGACTTATTTTTATTGGGTATAATGGGGAAAAAATTACAAGAAGGAAATACAATATCTAATTGTACATGTTCTAACTGCAGGGAGAATAATTTATGCGCAATACTGGAAAATTGATGATATACTAAAAGAGGAAGAAATAATAAGAAAAATTGTAGAATGTGCAGGAATTGATAAATTGACTAAAGAAATAAGGGGAGAGATGGAATTTTACCAGATTTGGAATAAACTATATAAATGGTTAGAGGAAAGGAATAAGTAGTAAAAGGATGTATAGTAGAACTCAGATGTTTCCAGTTATTATAAATATGTAATGTATTATAGAATAGGATTTATAACTATGTTAAGCAAAATGTAAATTGAAATATGTAAATAGTTAAGAGGTTGATATACACTGATATGGACTTATAGCAAAAGGAGAACCTAATCCCCCATTGTGTGGTTTTTATGTCCGGAGATGCTTTTCCAAGAGGCCACTGGACTTCCTTTGTTTTTTCCTTGAAGACATTCCACTCCTCATCCAAGAAGCTTCTTCAGTTCTGACTGAAGGGTGGCGAACTGAAGAAGCTTCTTGGATGAGAAACAAAACATGTTCAAGGATGATTTATGTTCTCCTCACACCTCGTGGCCAATTCTGAAGGCTATTGATTCTCTCAACTTTTCTTGAGGAGGCCACATGAGTGATGATTCTCATCCAAGAAGCTTCTGAGCCAAGGTCCAGTGGCCTCCTAAAAAAGCACCTTTGGGACAATCAATGACCTGGATGACTGAGAATCTCTGTAAACATTTATCCGAAATTAGCCTGCGAGAAAACACTCCTGTGTATTAAAAATGATGTTTGACCTAATTTCTTGTTTTGAAACCATTGGAAACAAAATCAAGAAGCAATTACATCTAGTATCAAAAAGAATGCCAAAATCATATATATATATATATATAATTCTGGCCAAGCATGATTTATGTTCTTCTCACACCTCGTGGCCAATTCTGAAGGCTATTGATTCTCTCAACCTTTCTTGAGGAGGTCAGTTGAGTGATGAATATCACAAAAGCTATCAATGGAATATGAGTGATGCGATATGTGACTATTTTTGTGTGTCTAGTTGTGATTCTGTGCTATGTGGAATACCTAACATAGATATTATATATATATATAATTTATTTGGCTTCATCAATGCATCCATTACAAACTTTCTCGAGGAAGTCACGTGAGTGATGAATATCACCAAAATGACCAATGAAATATGAATGTGACTTTTTGTCCAGTTGTGATGAAAGCAGCAAGTTCCTGCATGCCTTCATTCCTCCATGATTCCATGTTACCTGGAAATACCTAACACAGGTAGGTGAACATACTTTATTTTGTATCATCAGTGCATTCATTAGCTTACACAATCATTTTCTGAACATAAAACATATGCATGATTATTTTTGCCTGTATGCTGACCGATAGATGACCGATAGATGGATAGATAGATAGATAGATAGATAGATAGATAGATAGATAGATAGATAGATAGATAGATAGAGTTGGAAGGGACCTTGTAGGTCATCTAGGCCAACCCCCCCACCCAAGCAGGAGACCCTACACCATTTCTGACAAATGGCAGTCCAATCTCTTCTTGAAAGCTTCCAATGATGGGTTGGACTCCCACAACTTCTGAAGGCAACTTCTGTTCCATTGGTTGATTGTTCTCACTGTCAGAAAGCTCCCCCTTATTTATAGATTGAATCTCTCCTTGATCAGTTTCCATCCATTATTCCTTGTCTGGCCTTCTGGTGCTTTGGAGAATAACTTGACCCCCCTCCTCTCTGTGGCAGCCCCTCAAACATTGGGAGACTGCTATCATGTCTCCTCTGGTCCTTCTCTTCACTAGACTAGACATGCCCAGTTCCTGCAACTGTTCATCGTATGGTTTAGCCTTCAGTCCCCTGATCATCCTGGTTGCTCTTCTCTGCACTTTTTCTAGAGTCTCAACATCTTTTTTATAGTGAGGTGACCAAAAAACTGAATGCTGTGTTCTAGGTGTGGCCTTACTAAGGCTTTATAGAGTGGTTTTAGAGACATAACACGAGTGGCTTTGGAGACATGATTCAAACTCAAACCAAGAGATAAGTCAAAGCTAAGTCAGTAAAGATAGTAGCCTTCGTTCCCCAAATCCACAAGTCTTCAAAGACATTCATCATTTCCAGAATTTTATTAATAAAATAATACATCTACAGTAACAGTGCTGTTGGCAAAACGCAACAAGAGCTACAACCAGGCCATTGACGAAGTTGGCTAAGGCACCTTGACTGCTTCCTAAGGGCTCCCTAGGAGAGCGGTGCTCAGCCCAGAAGTACACAAGGTTAGCTACAACAGCCAAGGAGGGTTATGTAGTTACCCCATAAGTAGCTTGAAAAGTCCACTTCTGACTGGGTGCCAGGCTGCTCTGCTTGGAGGCACCTAGAAGGACTTTTAACAGAACAAACCAGGGACCCTGGTCAAGCATGATGTTCCTCCAAAGGTACATGCTGCTAATGCTTCGCGATGAATATTTAACCCATCCCTCAACTCCAGGACTTCCATTTGTGGCTAGAATGCTTAAGACCCTAAGGAAGATGGGGAGGATTTCCTCCCCCCCCACCAACATGTATGTGGCCTCCATTCCATCTGCTAAGCCAGACACCGGGGAAAACAAAACCCTAAAATCTAGGCTAAGGTCATCTGCAGAAGTACAGGCAGGACTGGATTTTGTTTCATGTGTTTTGTTTTGTTTTGTTAGGCATGAGATCAAGCCACAGCCTGTTTCTTTTCTACATCTATGGTGCCTTCAAACAACATGGAGCCGATGGACAAAGGACCGTTGGCTGGAGACAACTTTGTAGAGATGAAATAGCTATCCTTCCATTAAACGTATCTGCTCCCTCTCTGTGTGACTGTAGCCTCCCTGCGTCCTGTATTTGGGGAGTAGTCTTGTGTGCTTGTAGAACAACAAGGCGGAGTGATTTTTAAAAAATAATAATAATTGCTTATTGATGGGTTGGTTGTGTATGGCTCCAAAGCCTCTCAGAGTCAGCTGGAGTCAGGCAGTGCCTACGTCAAATGAAATAAATCTGCAGTTGGGCCCATGGCATGAGGAAGGATCTCCATGCAACAGAAACAGCCCAAGGAGTTTGCAGCTTGATACCGAGGACGTCTCTTCTGGCTGCAGAAACTCTTTGATTAGTTGGATCAGAGTTTGTTGGGATAGGACAGCACCTTCCGGGGATTCTGAGTGCCCCAAGGGCAGGTTGCACACCATGCATGACATCCATATTTTCTTCTCTCTTTCGCTATCTGCCCCTCAAAGCATTTGCCTCCCTCGATCTAATGATAGGAAAGGCCCTGAGTGGCAGCCAAGAGGAACCCTAGCAAACGGGGCACCACACACACACACACACACCCAATGGGGTCTACTGTGAGTACTCCCCTCCTGCTAACGTTAGGACCTTATTGGCACCACTCCTTTCCTGGGGTGGCTGGCATCGGCAGCCGATCCTTCGAGAGAAGCGTTTCGTGATTGTTCTTCGGACCCAAACCATGCCTTCATGAGGTTGACCTACCAAGGCCTACAATATAACCAAGAGGCCAGTTCACAAGAGTGCATCGTTACTTCTCGGTGGCTTGGCCAGGACATCGCAGCCTCCATGTCCCTTTTGAAAGATCCCTTTCAAGCAAGTCCCAGCTCAATTTTTGGCTTTAGCTGTTCTTGATGGTCAGCTTGAAATCGGGCTGAGAAGAAAGCGTCTGGGTCTGGTGGAAGTAGGGGTTGACGTACACCTCGCCCAGTACGCCTTCATCGTCCTCTTCATCCTCAGCCAGGTCAAAGAAGGCTTTCAGAACGTCGGGCTGGATAAAGTGCAGGGCAATCACCACTAGGCCAACAAGGAAGCAGAAGAGCCCTAGAAGAGAAGGAGACCGGCAGCATGAAACAGGGGAAAACCCCAAAACATCACTCAGCTTTGCTTTCCAATACGAGTGCTGTGCCGACACACGATACAGACAGTCCAGGGGAAAAGGTTAAATAGCAATAGCACTTAGACTTATATACTGCTTCACAGTGCCCTTACAGCCCTCTCTAAGCGGTTTACAGAATCAGCCTCTTGGCCCTCAACAATCTGAGTCCTCATTTGACCCATCTCGGAAGGATGGAAGGCTGAGTCAACCTTGAGCAGATCAGGATCAAACTCCTGACTGTGGGCACAGTTAGCCTGCAATGCTGCATTCTAACCACTGGGAAGGGAGGGAGGAAGGGAGGGCAATAGCAACAGCACTTAGACTTATATACTGCTTCATAGTGCTTTTACAGCCCTCTCTAAGCGGTTTACAGAGTCATCCTCTTGGCCACCAACAATCTGGGTCCTCATTTGACTCACCTCGGAAGGAGGGAAGGCTGAGTCAACCCTGAGCCTGGTGAGATTCGATCTGCCAAACTGCTGGTGATCAGCAGAAGTAGCCTGCAGTACTGCACTCTCACCACTGCGCCACCGCGGCTCAACTAGCCTATTTGCACCACTTGCTGGTTAAATTAAACCTTGCTTAGAGTTATGAGGCTGGCTAGCTTTGGGGTTTAGTGAGTTGTGTGCACCCAGCCTGTTGTGATGCACGTAAAAAATAATAATAGTGAGGCAGGTGTAAGAGAACTCCCTATTTTAGTACAGATCATATTCAGCTTATTGAATGGACTATAATCAAGTTAATCAATAGTTTAGGTGGAGCAACTAAGAAAATACTGTAAACTAAGAGAAGTTTTAACTGTTACCCTATAATGAGGAACTAAGCATGCCAGCGATATGGGAATCGGTTGACAGAACGTTTCCCTGCCAGGAATATATTGCAGTAACGCTAACAGACAGGAACATGGCAGGAAACCACAAGAAGGTGTAAGATAAGTTGCTAAAGGCGGCAGAAATATACAGACCTTGTCCATATATGGAATCGGGTTATTATACTTCAGCAATATGAAACTTTGTATTTTTCCATGTTTTATTTCTCCTTTTTGACTCTATAATGGGCTACTCACTATCTATAGAGTAGCCCAGGTTTGGAGTGCAAACCCACTGGACTCTCGATGCGCATCAATAGAATCTGTATCTTGTACCTTCCTGGTCTTGAGTCCTTCTTGGCATCAGTTGTCAGTGGCCACATCCCTGGTCACTGCTGCAACAATAGCAGTGCTTGGATCACACCATTTGTGGGTGGCCTTTTGACATTCTTGACCACAACCTGTACAGACACCCCTGCTCCAGGTAGATAAGCCCTCCCAGTGGAGACTGTCCCCAAAGAAGACCGATGGTCTACTCAGCCTAATTCACGAGGTCAACGTGATGCTAAAAGAAACAAGCGATGACTGGGAGCTCCACGGATAAAATAATCGCATGGAGAAGAATGGCCAGGATTGAAATATCTTCGCTTCCATGAAAAACCCTTCGGGATGCTCACCGGTGGCCAGAGTGAGCCAGAAGGATGCCCCGTAGACCAGCTTCAGGGATGCCAACCCAAACTGGATGGCACACCAGGCGTTCCTCCCCGTGGAGAAGGACAGGAGCGCGAAGATGAGGAAGGCTCCCGTGACGAGAAGCATGAAGCCGCCATAAACTGGGACCGGCATGGAGAAGAGCATGTTGGAGATGAGCCAGGCACAGAAGGCCACCCTGCGGGTTGGAAAGGAGAAAGACACAAGGAGGATTAGGGGAGGGCAGAGGAGGCCTGGGGTTCAGGGGGACTTCTGCTGGAAATAGGGTTAGCGTTGGGTAGAATTTTCCGCCCCACCCAATTCTCGGCCAACTAACTTTCAATTTCCCCCAACATCATCGAGGTGTGTTGAAAACGCGAGGGAGTTTATTGTTTCCTTGGGGGTTCTGTTTTGCCCTCCCCACTCCTGCTCCCCCATTAGCCCTGAGCCCAAAGCCCAAGAGGCAGCAGGGAGAAGAATGGGGTTTTCCCAGAGGTGGGTTTCAGCAGGTTCTGACCAGTTCTGAAGAACCGGTAGTGGAAATTTTGAGTAGTTCGGAGAACCGGTAGCGGACATTTTGAGTAGTTCAGAGAACCAGTAAATACCACCTCTGACTGGCCCCACCCTCATCTATTCTCTGCCTCCCGAGTCCCAGCTGATTGGGAGGAAATGGGGATTTCACAGTATCCTTCCTCTGCTACGCCCACCAAACCATGCCACACCCACCAAGCCATGCCCACAGAACCGGTAGTAAAAAAAATTGAATCCCACCACTGGGACAGAACATAGCTTATTGACAATTTCCACTGAAGCTTCAGAGGATGAGAATTACAGTGACGTTCGTAGTTAAGACCATCACATCCAACACCTTAAATTAATGCAGGAGTCTAGTTTCAAACCTTCCTCAACAATTGACTCTACAGTTTCTCCCTTGAGTTCATCTAATAACAAAGATTGTATTATTCTTGCTGGCTGGTTCAACAGTTAAAACATTCAAACCACTAGAAAAGTGTTTTTGTTCTTCTTCATTTTTTAAATGAAACCTGGTTTCCTATAACTTAAGACCATTATTTTGTGTCCTACACTTTGGAACAATAGAGACATTATTTCCATGTGATGCCTTTTCAAGCCTTTGTAGGATGCTATTATATTCCCTGCTCAAATGCTTCTTCTCAAAGTCTAAATATAACTAATTCCCTTATACTGTTGAAAAGGACTTAATTTCAAGCTATGCTGCTATTTTTATGAACTTGTTCCAACTTGTCTAAATCCTTCTTAAATAGGAGTACCCATAACTGCACATAATACTTACGATGGAGTTTGAAAACCACAAAGAATTATTTCATGATGGTTTTGATGCTCTCTTGTTGCATTTTCAACATATTGTTTTACAGATTAACAGAGTTGGAAAGGACCTTGTAGGTCATCTAGTCCAACCCCTGCGTACAATATTCAGCTTCTTATTATCTGAAAGGGAGGTAGAGTAGAGTTGAGAGAGAGAGAGAGAAAGAAGGACGTAGGAGAGAGAGTTGGAAGGTTGTTGCAAAACTAGGTGGAATAAGATACAAGAGAATGGGGACAGGAGAAAATTACGGTATTAAATTTAGAATAGAATAGAATAGAATAGAATTATTTATTGGCCAAGTGTGATTGGACACACAAGGAATTTGTCTTTGGTGCA
>JANHFT010001783.1:106941-126442 GCA_032467955.1 Pseudoxenodon macrops | reverse complement strand
TACACTGAGAGCATATGCACCAAAGACAAATTCCTTGTGTGTCCAATCACACTTGGCCAATAAAGAATTCTATTCTTGTCTATCCTACATCATCCATATTTATACCTGTATCTAACCTAGCACTTATGCAAGTCCTGTCCTGATACATTTGTTTGCATTCTTAGTAAATTTCCATTCACAAAGGGAAAGGTGTTGGGTGACTTATGTAAGAAAATAGCCAACTAAGACTCTTTTCTCCTTTTTGACCTTTACAGCTCAACAGTAATGTCTCATTTTGAGCCATCTAGCCACAGGGAGAAAGATCTTTCCACCTAAAAATATGAAGGAATCCATGCCAGTACAACACTACAGTTTAAGGTACACTGAACAGAAGATAAGAGAGATAAGGAAGCAATGAAGTGAGAAAGCAGTGAAGAACTAAATACAAAAATATAACAAGTTTAAATCAGACTGTAGCCCAACTAGATTTATTTTTACTAATTTAAACTTTTCTGCCCCAAGTGATCTTCATTCATAGTTACTTATTCTGCTGCATCTTAATGATCTTAGAATCAGTTCAGCTAAGAAAGAAATGATGGAAAGCAAATGAAGAAGGTGATGGCATTTTGCCTGATTCTATGCCAATCCATTGAGGTGATATTGATTGGCAAGTATTATTATACTTAATGGGCAACAGTACACATATGCAGTAAATAGAAGCTTAAAGAGTGACAAGGTTGTGATGAAGTTTTTCTCTCAAACTGTCTTGAGTAGCTGAATGCTAATATTGGTTGAGATTAATTGGACAAAGTATTTTATAACTATGTTAGAAAAACAAAGAATAGCAGTCCTGACATTGTTATATAAAATAATTTAATAAATATAAAATTATAGGACAAAACTTGTGGGTAGTTATAGCTTTAGGATATTCTTGAATCCATTACAGAATAAAACTATAATGTAATTTGTTGTTGTTAGTTGCAAAGTCATGTCCAACCCATCGTGACTCCATGGACAACATTCCTCCAAGCCTTGCTGTCCTCTACCAGCCCACGGAGTCCATTTCAGTTCACACCTACTGCTTCAGTGACTCCAGCCAGCCACCTCATTCTCTATCATCTCCTTCTTTTGCCCTCAATTGTTCCTGGCATTAGGCTCTTCTCCAGTGAGTCCTTTTTTCTCATTAGGTGGCCAAAGTATTTGAGTATCATTTTCAGGATCTGGCCTTCTAAAGAGCAGTCAGGGTTGATCTCCTCTAGGACTGACCATTTTGATCCCCTTGCAGTCCAAGGGATTTGCAATAGAGATATCTAAATGCAGCACAAAAAAATGTTGAATCAATCTTGTCTAAATTTGCAGTTGCCAAATCCGTTACATTATAATTTCCTCAATCCTCCAGAGAACACAGCCTTTGGTTACATTGTCTGATGATGATGAAATTGAGTATAACTTATCTGGAGGAGAAGATTTATAATATTAACATTTATTTTGTAATAATGTATGTTTAGGGACAGAACAGGGCCATAAACCTGGGAACGGTTGCATTTAAAGTGTAGTTGATTCCACAATAAATGTTCAAGAGAAAATATACCATATAAATTTCTCTGAAGAAAAGGACAATCTAGTTATTAGAAGACAAGCTCTCATTTTCTATATGAGAACATCAATTTCATTGAGTGAAAATGTTATAAAATTATGGCAGCTACGGTAATATTCCTCTAGTGATTAGATAATACCAACTATTGAATATATAAGTGCATAGTAGCCAGCATGTCCTTACAAACATGGCATATTTTCCTTCCATTTATCCATTCCCTAATAACTAGTAGAGAAAATTAACTCCAACATAATTTTCTTCTGTTCCTACTCATTTATTTAAGTTTTGGAAAAAAAAACCTAAAAAAGATCTGATTCTTTTCCCCCCCAGAAAAATAAATCATTGGATTTATTTTTGTAAACCTTTCATAGCAATGGAGCTTTTAATTTTGTCAAGAATTGCTGTTCCATGCCTAGATCAATGAACTATATCCTGAAGACAGTAATTTAATGAATTATCTCCATGTTCTAACCTGACTCCTGGCTGCAAGAAGCTTATACAAATTTCCTTTCTAGAAAAGTTTTTCTGAATCCAACAACAATCTTAACAAGACAAAATTTGATATTTGGTAAATCAAAGATTCTGCCACTAATATGACCTTCCTGTGTGTAAAACATGAACTCTGTTCACTAGAAGCCTTTCTTAATAGTAAAGCAATTTCACAATTGGGAGGAAGAATTATACTAACAAGATTGTGTAATCTTGTTAGATTACACAATTTAACATAGCAAAGGCAGAAAAAAGGGGGAAATATATAACAAATGGGAAAGGAAAATATAGGCGTGAAGTCAGCAGAAATGATCATGTTTTTCTACCTTTTTTAAAGTTTCCACACAATTATGTTGCGGCTAATAATGTTCTGTACATGCAATCATTTTTTAATAATCTGTATAAATGTTTGCAATTTATTAGTTTGTTTTTTTCCTTAAAGAAAAGGCTCCTAAAAACAGTGGCTAGTTAACTTTCCTGGCAAAATCATGCAGTTCTAACTCAATTTAGATTTACTATATTATGCTATATTGAATATCAGTTATTTGGTTTTGCAAGAAAACAGTTTATTCTAATATTTTTGCCTATTAAGACTTCCAAGTGTTTTGTACTTCATAGATCCAACTGTAGCAATGCTTTCTGTTTGAGTTCTTGACTCTGCCTAATACTTTGTTCTTGGTCATAGAGTTATTAATATACATTCTGGGTTATATCCCAGGCTGTTTTCAACCCTGGGAAATTTATACAGGTGAATTGAGTTGAATTTCAGAGGTTTCACCATGTAATGTTAACTTTAACAAATGCTTCAGAATATTCCCTTTGACAGAAGAGAACGGTCTGGAAAATTGTACAAGATTCTTGTATTTTTATGTACACTGAGAGCACATGCACCAAAGACAAATTCCTTGTGTGTCCAATCACACTTGGGCAATAAAGAATTCTATTCTATTCTATTCTATTCTATTCAAGAGGAAATGTCAGTATTTCCTGGTTTGCAGAATTTCTTCTTCTTCTACAGGTAGTCCTTGATTTATGACCACCACTGAGACTAGAACTTCTATCACTAAGTGATGTGATCATTAAGTGAATCTGCCTGATTTTATGACCTATGCCATAGTCATTAAGCAAATCATTGTGTTATTAAGGGAATCTAACTTCCCCATTGACTTTGTTTGTCAATAGCTCCCCTAGGAAGATCACAAATGGTGATCACATGACCCAGGGATATGCAACACTCGTAAATAAATGTCAGGCACCAAACTGGTTTGATCACTTTTTTCAGCACCACCTGAACCTGTGTACCTTTGAACAGAAGTTAAATAAATGATTGTACTGTAAGTCTACTCTTCTCTACTCATATCCTTATTACTTACTAAAAATATTCAAAGTCATGCTGTGATTTCAATGAAACATATTATAAGGCAAAAGGCTCAATGAGAGAAGTAATTCAAGGATTAATTGTGTTGATCCTTCTCCAATTTAATTCTTCGTATAAAAGAAGATCACTGAGACTACCCACTTTAGACTTAAAGTCCATCACTAAGCTTTTATTCATTTATTTGCAATTTATTATCATTGCTAAATCACAGACACATATCTTTGGCTTGATCTTTTGGGACTTTATGCTTCAGAACATAGCATTGTATTTAAATGGCAGCAGAGACTCATTTCTTATAGCTGTAGCAGTGAAGATCTTCCCCAGTCTAATGCTGCTAGACATGATAGGGAATTCTGGGAGACAAAGTCCACTACAAATTAGAAGTCCAAATTAAGGAAGTAAACACTTTTTTCATGAAATCCCATGTTAGCTGCAGAATGCATATCTCAAGAAGACTATCCTAGTGTCTAAAATATAAATTTTCTTGCTACTAGAAAAACATGCTTTCATTCATCATAATTTTTAAACATGTACATATTTTGAAAGCAGTAATTAATTGATAGTTTATACTGCATTTTGCTTGATTGCATATAATCATGAAATTATATACAAAATGAATGTTGGCATAAAACTGTTTTAAATAAAAATGGTGTTGGTTTTACCTGACACACTCCTTCTCGATGTGTTGAGTGAGAATCTAAAGAATGGGTTGTCTGTGCTTTCTTCATTTTAGAGACTGACTCCATTAAACCTTTCTTCCACGCCTCTCCTGACTGAACCCGAGTTTGATGAAGACATAGCAGATGACTTGGTGTATCACTGATCTTGTTGTCCATTCCTGGACTCTGGACCTGGACTCTGGACCAGACAGTCACCAGGGGTTCGATTCTCACTCAGTACATTGAGAAGGAGTGTGTCAGGTAAGACCAATGCCCTTTCTCCAATGTGCTTTTGTGAGAATCCAAAGAATGGGACATACCAAAGCTGGCTTGTCCTACGGGTGGGTTGCAGTCTGGTCTCCAGTCTCCAGTCCCCAGATTGTGGGAGGAGGACTGGATGAAAATGTCATCCAGGTAATACTGAATTCATTAGTGTCCTAATATAGGCTGAGAATGCTGCAAGGACCTTGGTAAACACCCTGGGTGATGAAAACAGACCGAACCGTAAGGCTCTGTATTGTTAACGTTGACCCGCATAGTAGAACCGTAGGAACTGTCAGTGTAATATTAGGATGGGCATGTGAACGCATGCCTCTGTCCGGTCTATGGACATTAAGAAGTCGCCCTCCCAAATGCTCTCCAAGATGGACTAGAGAGATTGCATTTCGAACCTCTTGTAAGTGAAGTACTTGTTCAATCTTTTTAGGTCTAGAATTGCTCTACACCCCACCCCCAGGCCTTGGGAACCACAAAGCATGCGCTTCCAAACCGGTAGAGAAGGTAAGTAGATTTCACCACTGTTTCAGCAGGTGTGTCCTTGAAATAGTTGCATAGTCTGCAACAAGACAACTAAGCTCAGAGAGCATCAAGGACCCTTCATTTCAACCCTAAGCTACAAATATCCTTTATCGATACTTTATCTCTGAAAAGGGTTTGGGCTTCAGGGTCTAAACAATCCCTTTCAATTCAATGATTCCTCGATTCTGTATCTACAAAAGTATTTATACATCTACATAAAAGTAATTTTGTTTCTCCATTTTCTCATATTTGATTAATTAGAATAACTTCTAAAGCAATTAATTCTATCTTTTTTCCTTATTAATATTCATTTGTATTGGAGAATCTGTACCCTTTATGTCCTGAATTAGCATAGGATTTTAAGGAATTCTAGTACCCCTTCCGGAGAACAGATCTGCCAAATGTTAGAAAGATGTCAACATAGTTCCTATTTTACAGGCAGTTTTAAAAAGGCACACTCCTGATAATGACAACTTCAGAATGCTCAAGTCTTCAATCCAAGTCTAATCCCCATTGGTGACCATCATTCTGCCTCTTCATTACTTCAGTCTTGTTTTTATGCAATTAGCTCACCTCTTAATTAGCTTCTCCCTTGTGTAGAGACAAATGCACATACTTTATCAGTTGGCAGAAGAGATAGGGAAATGGGGACAGGACTGAGTTTCTGATACTTTTTCTCAGACACCGCATTTGCTAAAAGAAAAATACAACATATCCTAAGGCTCAAAATGATTTTCAACGATCATTTTAAAAACTCTGAGGTATCCTTGTCTCATGTCTAATTTCTCTGACCAGATTCTTGTTAGATATCAACATCAGATTAACAAAATCATATTAGAGATATGAAAATAAAAGTTTTATTAAAAAAAAACATTTTCATAATTGTGTACATCATATATTCTTCTTCCTAACCATCCTACGGTACATTTTGTGGGTGAACTTGAGCAAGCCATATGGAAACCAAGAATATGCTTGTGCTGGCAATAAACTTATCATTTGAGGTCAAGGGCATTCTAAAGATTAGCTGCAAGCAAGATCAGAGATGCCAAACAACTGTATTGTGTCAAAGCAGAAAACAAATTGATATGTAAATATGCTCCCTATAACCACTCTATAATAGTTTCACAATGTTAAAAAGATATATCAATATCCATCCAAGCAAATTGAATAATCTAAAATATATAAAGCCTAAACTATATCAATATTGACCTGAATATTAGAATAAGTGGGAAATCCCTACTGTTGGGATATTTTGATTTTTTAAAAAGACCAAACGACTGAACAAATATTCACACAGACAAAGAATAAAATAAAAAGACCAAAATGTGAAATTGTTTATATAATTAGATCTATCATTAGGCCTAGGAATCAGGGGCCATTTTTCCCCAGTCATCAGAACAAAAAATAAGTAAAACGGAAATCAAAGCACAAACATTATCCAAACCTTTTGTTCCTGATTCACCACGTCTAAGAGGCAAACCTTTTAAACAAATCTCAGAGGGCCAAGGATTTTAAGCCAGTCTGCAAAGCTTTCAAATGAACTACCAGGCCTTTTCTCTTTGGCAAAGTCTTCAGGGTCTTGTGCATCTGCCAATCTGTAGTTTGCCTCTGGCTAGAAGAACATGATTTGAAGAGATATGGAGAAAACTGTAGAGATCAACTGCTTTGTCTGTTTGCTTATTTGTTTAATATCAGAATCTCTTTCTCCCACTAGCAAAAGTACTTTAAAAGTTAGTAACCAGGACCTTGTCCTAATATGAGAGACTGATAACAGATTAGATGAAACAAACAAATATTCAAACCTAAAAAGATAATGACATGAAGACTGACAGTGACAAACGGATTAACTATAAATCTAATTTCTCTAACCAGATTCTTGCTAGATATCAACAGCAGTCCCAGCTAGCATATCAACAGTCTCAATGCATCTAGAAGGCAATAGGTGGAGTTATAATTCAGAATTAAGTACAGAAAGGAGTATTTCACTCTAAGCAACAGTGATTAGAGAAAATGGTATGGAAGTGTTGCAGATGTACTCTGTTATGATCCAGAACATGATTTCTCATTTGCTTTTTTCTGGCAGAAAAATTTATAAGTAGGTTTCATAGATTCATAGTGCTGGTAGGGACTTTGGAGGCCTTCTAGTATAACTCCTGTTCAAGGCAAGAGTATTTATTCCATCCCAGACAAATGGTTGTCCAAACTTTTCTTGAAAACCACCAGTGATAAAGCACCCACAACTTTAGGATACAAACTGTTCATTGACTAACTGTACTCACTGTGAGGAAATTTCTCCTTAGTTACAGTTAGTTGATTTCAATAACTGACTTCTGAGTCCACTGAACCAACATAATTTTTGCTGGTTCAGAAGTCATAACATGAATGCAGTCTGTGCACTCTTCAAGATGATAAAATTAGCAGTATAAAAGAAAATATCTAAGAACCTATATGTTGGTTTTTTAATATTCAATAAAGGTAAGCAGAAATTAGCAAAAAAAACCAACACCCAACATAATATAATCAAAAACTAACAAAATCCTATTTAAAGGATTTCTGATATGATCACCCTTTACACTAGTAGCTCCACACCTGAAATGTGGCTCCTGATACATTAGTGAAAAAATGATAACCTGCCCCACATTCACACAACACTTGTTACAGTATGTCAATGAAATATCTCCCAAATGAATTGAAACCACGTGAGGTAAATGCCAAAAATGATTGCTTGTCTGATTCTAATCATTCCAACTGTTAATTGTAAACTACTTTGAAAATGTCTGGTATTATTCCTATTTATCTCTGGCAGATTAATTCCTAGGTTATTTTTCTTACATTCCTCTTTTTCATACACTTTGCACCATAAGCCTCAAAATGGCATTGATTTACTAAGATGAATTAACAATATATTCCATTTACTCACTTAACTCCTTTGATTGAAAATGTACAACAGACTACTGTATAAAACAATATTTTATAACTTCCACATATGACTTTATTAACTATTTTCAAGCTGGTAAGCTTATTATTTACTATAGGATATGAGAAACCTATGGTCCCCCAGCTGTCACTGAACTGTCCAAGTGAGCAGCTACAAATGGTGAAGAATACTAAGAGTTGGAGTTCAGCAAAATTTCCCTAATCCTCCTTCCCTGACACAAATTGCAATACAATTGCATATTTAACTATTGCAATTATATTGTTCATCCTAGGCCAGTTATGGCGAACCTATGGCACGTGTGCTACCATTCTGAGGGCATGCGAGGCGCTGCCTTGTCAGCTCCAGGGCGCACTGGCCAGCTGATTTTGGCCTTGATTTTCGGCCATTTTTCTGACTTTCGGCTTGCCCATTGGGCCATTTTTCATCCTGAAAAAGGCCCACCAGGCAAATTGAAGTCACATCCGGTTTGCCCATTGGGCCGTTTTTTACTCTCCGGAGGCTTCAGGACGCTTCCTGAAAACGGCCCAACAAGCAAACCGGAAGTCTGTTACTGAACAGACATTTTTTATTGGGTCATTTTTCGCCTTCAGGAAGCTTCCCTGAAGCCTCTAGAGGGTTAAAAACAGCTCAATGGGCAAAACGGAAGTCCCGTTGAGCTGTTTTTCACCCTCCTGAGGCTTCAGAGAAGCCTCCTAAACCCTCTGGAAGGTGAAAAATGGCCCAATGGGGGGGGACGCGCATGTGCAGTGCATTGTGCATGGGGGATTGTGTGCCGGCACGCATGCACCCTGCCATTTTTGCCATGCAAGAAGAAAAAGTTTAGCCATCACCATCCTAGGCCTTGCCAGAAAAATTGGAACACAGTGAGGGAAAGCCTTCTGTAGCTTCAAACCCTTTGAAAAAGGTCAAAAACCTGGACAAACGGTTTCCAAAAATCGGGGGCTTAAATATTCTCTCGGGAAAAAATGTTTCATGTAGAAATTAATCCTGCAATAATGCATTTCTACCTAGATAATTATTAAGTCCACTGTATGACACGGTGACATTAAGTGGTAAGTGATGTAAGCAGTATGCATTGGAAAGGTTAAACATCAAGCAGGAGCAAATGCAAACAGGCAATTTTCAGTTTTACCTCTTTAAATCAACAAGAGAGAGTTGTAGCTGACACATACAGCTTCTGCTTGCCCTTTATCATGTATGTGTTTCACCTCAAAAACTGTCAGCGACTTGTCAGAATCAATCAGAAAATCTTATGCTGTTCTGCAGTGATGTACAAGGTTAGACAGCAGAACACCAAATTTCTGGTAGTATATGTCAAGAACCATATGAAAACAGATGTCCTCATTATTCCAATGCTTGGGCACAAAGGGACATTGACCCTACCTTTCTGACCCATATTTGGCAGCAATAAGAGTTGTATAAATAAATTAAGAAAAAAATGATGCATTCATCAAAACAAAAGAAGGTCAATGTCATTATTTCACTTAGAAAGAAATTACATTCATCTTTCCATAGTGATCTTATCAAAAATCACAGGTTGCTACCGTGTTTCTAAATATCCTTGAAAAAATGAATGATTATATACTTTGGGAGCAAAAAAATTCATCATGGAAAATATCATCCTGGTGGATCTAAGAAAAAAAAGTGAATATTTATTTTTCTTCTAAAATTACTCATAATTTTACAGTACATTAAGAATAAATTCTGGGAACATTTGCTTTGAAAAATAGGGGAAAAGATTTTTTTCCTTCAAGTGAAGAGCAAATTGGCTTTTCTATAAAGACTCAGCTATGCCTTCCCCATCCTATTCTTTAGTTGAATGGATCTACATAATTTTGATGAATGTGGTATATGCTGCAGATATCTCTGGGAAATGGATCAGATAAATAGGAATGACAGAATGACATGTCCAAAAGCAGTAGCCTTTTTGGCCAGCAAATTTAGTTTATGATAAATGAAAATGGAAAAGTGTATCCAGGTGTTTGGGAACTACACATAGAAAGCCAAAGGAGGAGTCCATGGCCCTTGTGGAGTGCTCCTGGACAGTATTAGATGTAGGAAGTGTGCCAGCATGCACTGTTATACAATATGCCAAGTAACCCATTTGACAAAATGCAGTCTCAGCCTAGGCCATTTCAACAAAGTTATTCTGCTTTGACTAGAGATACCATACAATCCGAAAGGACAAAAGTACAGAATCAAGCAGGATTGACCAAAAGGTAAATATAAAATGCAACTACCCAAACTAAACATTACAGTAGTATGTTGATTGCCTGGAAAACTGAATACCTCAGAATTAAATTGCAATTCTGAAAGCTCATATAAAATATCTGCAACTGGGTGAATCAGAAAATAGATTTCCCCCAAGTTCTGATATGCCTGCTAGAGAAAAGCAAAAAAAAAAAATCACATGGGAGGAAAAACTATTTGCAGCTATGGAGCTTTAGAAAAATAACCATAATAATCAGTTCTACTTTTAGTATCTTTTATGCTACATTTAAAATGTAAACATTCCAATATCCTCAACTAGAGTCTTAAACAATCTCCTCCATTATCTAATTTGTTTCCTACTCTATCCCCAGCCATGGAAAATCTCTAAGTAATTTTAGATCAGTCACTCTACCTGAACTCAACCTACCTTACAAGATAATTGCAGAGGAAAAAATAGGAAGAGAGATTGCTATGTATATACTTTTCTTTCTTGAATGAATGGTGGGTTAAAATTCTAATAATAAATTGATAAGAATAAAAAGGGGCAAAGAGAAGCGTCTGAGAGCTCATTGAGCATAGTGTAAAAAGTAAAGGAGAGAGCTATGCACTATTGTCTCATACTATGTTCACTTGTACTTTGATAAAACATCAGTTTCATATCTAACTATCCCGCCAACTTTCAACCATCTTAAAATCTGTAGATACAATTCCATAGAAGGAAGAAATAATGGTGCACAATTGTAGCCTGATGATTTTCACAGTAATTCCCTTTGTATATCCAAACAGGAAATAGTTTTTGTTTTTGTTCTGTTTTATGGACAAAGATGTCCAAAATCTTTCTTCAACTGATGTCAAAAATTGATCATGAATATAAAAGATATATGAATGAATCCAATGTATGAATGAATCAGAGGTTATATGGCAACAGTCAGTGGCACATAAAATGCTTCATTTATTTTCAGTAAAGTAATATTCCACTGGCACCTGGGGTCCAGGCAGACACTTCCCTTGACACTCATTAGTCTCCCATTCTTCACTTAACGTTTAAAAAAAAAACCTTTTAATTAAAAATAACTAAATAAATAGGAGGTTGAATACTGCAACTTCTACTGATAGTTTCCTCTCATCACAAAAGGTAAAACAGTAAAATAAGTGTTAGTTACCTGGCATGTTTATGCCAGTCAGGAAGTGAAGACAAAACCGAAATAGACAAAACAGTAGTATTTCCCTCCTATTCTTTTCTGCTGGATTATTGGCAGAGAGCTGCAAAGCCCCAGAGCTTTACAAACCTTCCAGCATGTCCTTTCAGAACCTGAAGTTCAAGCATTGGAAGAACTGGTAAAGTAGGAGTTATCACAGAAGGTTAATGGAGAACCTCTAACGCCATCACACCAAAAAATGCCAACTTTTCAAGCACAACTATGTCACTGTTGAGCTGGAAGTAAATTAGTTTGTTTCTATAAAGCAGCTGAAGCCATCAGAATACAGCATTCCAGATTTGCTTTTAAAATAGTCTAGTGTTCTTGTGTTCTGTTTTCCTTCCTGTTCTACATAATCAATTCAATCCAAGAGACAAGCAAAGCTGACCAGCAGTAGCAGTGCCAGAACTACCAAATCTACCACTGAAACAGTAGGTTGCCCTTCAGGTTTCTTACTGTGATAAGATCAGACTTAGTATCCTAATAGGCCCCTATCTATGTCACTCTTTCCCCCCCACTTGCTATGCTCATTGGTACCATCACTAAAGCAATTAGACTAATTCTGTCTAGAAATAACAGATTCTGGCAATGATTAAATGGTACATCCTCATATTTACATCATTAAGCTCTTACCAAAGGCAAAACAATTACACTTCTGTAAAACATCAAAACATGTCTTTGAGCAAAATCAATAATCCAACAGCCAGGCATTATGAAGTTAATAGTCTATCAAGACATTAACACTGTTGACTCCTGAAGAGAAGTTGAGAATTTTAAAAGACAAAACAATGTTTATCAGATGGGACAGATTGCTGCTTGTCTGACCAACTTAGTTGTGTGACAGAGCTATGAGCTGCCTTTGGGTTCACAAGTCCTTCAAAACCAAAGATTCATGCTAATAGAAAGCTTTTTCAGTGGAAAGCTCCCAACAATCTGAGTTAAAGTTTTATTTATTGGCTTTGACCATCTACTTCTGTTATCAGCCATAAGGGCCCACACACTTCATCAACTCTCAACAATAGCCGCAAGCTTGGACAATCTGTCTTGTGTCTTCATTGGGGTAAAACTTCAATAGAGCAGCATCATTTAAAAAGCAACCCACGCATAAAATGGAAACTCATTAAAACAGACTTTTTCAAAAGGGGATACCCTCAGCTCCAATTGAATTGAACTGTTTTTATTTCAAAGATGAAAGGTCCATTACCCAGCCATACATTCATGTGATCTTAGCTTAAGTGCTTTTTATTTGACTTAAAACCTTGGTTCCTTCCCATGTCTTTTTGAGGCTCTGAAAACATAATAGCAATTCAGCCTTTACTGCAGACAGTAAGACCTTTTATGTTTTTCCTTTCAATGACATCTCTTTTATCTGGGTGACTGGAGAATGACGAGGGCTGCTTTCACATGTATTTGTACAGAATTTTTAAAGCCTTCTTTCACATTAAACAATTGTCCTCTAAGTAACAGAAGAGGCTGAACATAATACAGGTGTAGTCATTTGCATTATAGATGGAAGAGGGCATAAGGAGTAAACGTCAAGCTATTCTAAAGGGTTATATGCAAACTGACTTGCAACTTACTCACCTTGAACTTATTATGAGGATAATAATAATAATATAAAAAAACCACACAGAATAAAGTAAACTGCAGGGAAACTATTTTTTAGCACACAGCATGCAAGCTATCGAGAACAATCAAGGTTAATATTGTTCTAAATGTATGTTGATGATTGAACGCTAAATGAAATGAACTATATTCTCAGTTTCTTATATTTATTGAATGTCAAGAAAAATTTGTTTAATATTGTGCAACTGCACATAAATATTCCCCGACTCAGCTACCCAACAATTTGACAGTGGAGCAAAAAATTATAGAAACATTCAGTATAACAAATCTTTAAGGAGTTATAAATGCATAAATATAGGCATTGAAGACCACAATGGAACAGCAGCAGAGTGGTTTATCACATTTATAAAAACAAGTCAGTAATACTGTTTTTAAGTAACTTAGAAACATAAAATGATAAATATATTATTATTGGATTATACTATAGTGCAAGTAATTACAATATTTATCTTTTTAATAAAAACATACTTAAATCTTACTTACATATTATTACATTATTCAATTAATAATTTAGAATGAAATTGTCACCAAATACCTATGAAAGGCAAAACATTATGCAATAAATCTCACTTTGGCTAATTGCCAAGGCAAAAACATCCACTTTTTATTATTATCAAATTTTTATCTGTCCTTTACACACACACACAAACACACACACACACAAACACACACACCAGCAACATCCAAGTATCACCAAAGGGTAATATAGGTTCTGAAAAGCCAGTCTAATGAGAAGAATAACACCCACACCATCAACATGTCTGCCCTGTCAGTCATTAGATAACCTGCCAGTGTAATGAGCTGGTCAAAGGAGAACATGGAAGCTGCCAGAGTGAAGACCCAGAAGCTCCTCACAATGTACAGAGGTTTTCTCACCAGTCCAACAGCCAGAGACCATAGTCTAGCTGGAAAGAAGGCAGATGGAGTTTGGTGAATGTCAAAGCCACTGTCCTGTACAAAATCCAGAGCATCCATAAGTACATCATTAAGATGGCACCCAAAAATGAGATGCTGAGAGAATACCAGAAGCAACAGTAGACATGGAAAGAAGATCAAGCAGAGGAAATGCCATGGGAAGAAAAGCTCTTGTATGGGATGTATTATTGACAGATAGCTGACATGGCTGACACTTAGCAATTAGCACTTAACAATTAGCAATAGCACTTCGACTTCTATATAGCTTCACAGTGCTTTACAGCACTCTCTAAGTGGTTTACAGAGTCAGCATATTGCCCCCAACAATCTGGCTCCTCATTTTACTGACCTCTGAAGGATGGAAGGCTGAGAGAACCTTCTACAAGTCAGGATTGATCTCCTGACAGTTGGCAGAGTTAGTCTGAAGTACCGCATTCTAACCATTGTGCCACTACAACTCCTACCAGCGTCTGGAAAGGGTGGGACTAAAAGACAGCAGGCAGAAACAGCATACATGAATGGTACAACTGAGTAGCTGCTGTTTGCGCAGAAATATCAGCACACTATATGAGCTAGATCATCTCAATTCAGATAGCATTTTATAGAAGGTTGTGGAGAGTAACAGGGCTAAGATACTGATCCAGATGGACGAGCAGGTATTAGTCAATCAACCAGACATCATGGTATTAAGCAGGGAACAGAAAACAGCAGTGGTGATATAGTGGTGCCAATGACAGCAACATCAGGAAGAAAAGGTTGGAGAACCTGGAGAAGTAGCATAAAGAAGTGGATGTGGAAAATAAAGGGCAAAGCGAGGTAGAAACATTCAGAACGGTGACTCCTAAGCTGAGAAAGTGGCTCCAATGTATTCAAGGAACAACATTAAAGCATTTCATTCAGAACAGTGCAGTGCTAGGAACAGCTAAGATACTGTGCAGAACCCTCAAACTCAAGGTCTCTGGTAGAGGACCAGAGATTTAAAAAGACATTCATAAGGGCAAGAAGGAATTTAATGTACATACCCATATATATTGTCAGCTCAGGGCAGAGAATATACCTTAATATTATTGCATTCCCACTTGTTATAAATCTGCTAAATCCATATGCCCACTAGATCTGTTCAAAGGGTTAGGAAATGTTCCAAAAAAGTTTCAACGGGTACTCTGGAGTAAAGGAAGAAGTATTACAGAATTGAAAACCCTTCTTAGGACACTCCCTCATATTATGCTCAAGACAATCTACAATGGATCAATCTACAATCTACAATCTACAAAAGGATCTTTTCCAATTTGGTAAAAGTTCAGGAAATGCCCCTCCATGACTGAAACTCGGTTAACACACAACTCTAGAAGAGGGATAAATTACAGAAGCTTCAACAAGCTTCTTGGCAGATTCTTCTTTTCATATCTCTTTTTTTCCAAAGTGAAGAAACAAGGGCACGGATACCTCTGCAGGAACTCCTGTGTCTTCTAACAGAATTAACCTCATGACTAGCCTAGAAGGCTCTTAATTTCTTCTTTGTATATCTTTTTCCTAATTTTTCACCATGGAGCCAATGTTCTAAAGTCTGCATCTGACAAATAGATATCTTGGAAATCTGGAAAAAAATGTATTTTGTTAATCGCTTCCTTCTTCCAATTAAGAATGGTAACTTTGGAGCACTCTTGCAACTTCACTTTTGTCCATGGAGTTGGGGAATGACATGCGAGATTGTGAATTCTGGGCTTTTTATTCCACTAGTGTTATTCCATGCTACGGATGACAAAGTCCACAATTGGCCTTGAAGGGCATGCTTAGGATTGCAGCCAATAATAATCTAGACTCATTATGAATAAATATAACTGAAAGGAGGCAAATGAATAAAGAAAATGAATAAAGGTATATGTAACTGAAATTCAACACTCAGTTTAATTAATAGTGTTAAAAGGAGTACAACTCACAATTTCTCCCTTCTGCTACTTTAAAAAAGAGTCTAGTGACAATGCAAGAGTTTCAGGGACACCCTTAAGCTTTATGGAGTTTATATGAAAGCCCTGGAACTTCAAGAGCTAAACCTCTGTCAGTGAACACAAGAAATAATCTGGTTTTTTTCCCCTGTTCATATATTGTGTAGGGGGAAAAACTAAACCTGTTGTAGAAAGCATATCTACCAAACTTCTTTGAATGCTACTTGCAATTTCCAAATGCATTCCATGTACTGTTTATCAACCACTTGAAAAGTTTTTAAGCAGAAGGCTAGGATGAGGTGGTGAATCTGGCATCTGTACTGAAGTATGCTTTGGAAAAACAAGTTTTCTGCTGTGAAATGACACAACATAGTGCAAGTTATATACACAGTTACTCCTGTTAATTGGTAGCTGTGGTACTGAAAAAGTGTGCTTAGAGACTATTTACAGTATAGTAAAAACATTTACTAGCAGTAGCTTAATCAAATTTAAGAACATCAGACAGATAGGGTGCTTTTTTAATTGTCTCATTTAGTTTTGAAACATAAGGCCCTGTTCACTTCATTTAAGTTTCACAATGAAGGGAAGCCTGATCAATCTGTCTTGTGTCTTCTTAGGGTGAGACTGCAATTGAGTGGAAGCAACAGATGAACAAAGCCCACATTCAAATCTGTAGCTCATTAAAATATGTTAAAAACAGGGTTAAATCTCAATTGTAAGTGAACAGTACTTGGCTTTTTTCAACAACATACATTTGATTAATAAACCACTCATTCATTAGCTCACAACCAATGGAATAAATAGCCATGATGTTTAAACCTTTAACAAGCTTGAAAAAAAATTATTTGGAAGGTGTGCATGTGTGAACGTACAAACCATTATGACGAATGACACCACTGGTAATCAACACATTTTTTTCCCTTCTCAGATATCAAGCAACTGATCAAGGCTGATTTTATTCTCCTAAACTAAAAGAATAAAAATATTTTCTTCATTATTACCTCACTTTTCCTCCATGTGCATATATTTCTGCCTTCAATGGCTACAAACCCCCCCCCCCCAATAAAATAGGTTGGTTTGAGTCAGCCCTTTATGGTGGTCCAGACAAGAAGCACCAACCATGAGTACTAACACTACCTTTATTGTAAGGTTATAGTACTTAATATTGCATATCTGAAAGTACCTATCCTCTCCCCTTGCTTTTACTCTCCCCAAAATGAGGAAGATCCCCTTCTGAGATACTTTCTTGACCCCCATCCTTCCTATTGACTCAAATTTTGTTTATCACACAGCTGTCTAGACAGAAGCTCTTCCTCCTATCTCCCAAGATAATTCCCCCAAACTATTACACTTTGGGAGATAGTAATTGATCTAAAACAGGGATATCAAATTTAAGGCCCATGGGGCAGATCTGCCCTGTGGGGTGCTTAGATCTGGCTCATGGGCTGCCCTGGAAACAACCAAGGATCAGCCCACAGTGCCTCTGCCAGCAAAAATGGAGCTTGGGAGGGCTGGAAGAGGATTGCAGGAGGCCATTGCAGGTGAAAACTGAAGTTGGGAGCCTGTTTTCGCTAGTGGACCACTCAGGCCATCATAGGCACCCTCGACACGAGTGACGTCGATCTGGCCACAATCCCTGACCATACACACACTGGCCCTCCGTTGGCCAAATACAACCCTGATGCAGCCCTCAATGAAATTGAGTTTGATACCCCTGTTTTAAAATCTTTTAAATACGCTTCCATGGCTGGGGCTGAACTTGAATCTGGTCTTCCTAGTCAAATTTAATACTGGGTGATAAGAGAATACATGTCCTTGACTATATTCTGTGCATACAATATATCTGAGTAACACAAAAGTAAATAACTTTATGAATTGCACAAAATAGAACTATTCTAATCCTTCAACAGTTCAGAAAACAACCAGTCTTAATATTGAACAATGTTTTCGTTAACAACCTTTAGCTGTGTATCGTTTGTAAGAAAATAAGTTTTTTGTGCACTTTCATTAAAGTTCCTAAACAGGCAGAAGAGGAATTTTTCTCTCTCAAGATTTACCTTTCTTTAGGCTGGCATGTAATGGGTGATTATGTCATCCTCTTTAGATGAGTCCCTCTTTTTCTGACACCCCCTTTTGTCCTGCTCTTTCTGCTTATTAACTAAAGAGAAGGGGGCAAGAATCACTTCCCAAGGCTTTTGGGAAAGTCAAGATACTCATAAAATTAGGTTGAAATATCTGTTAACTTGCCACAGTTAAATCAATGACCTAAGTAGGATTATTACCAGGGTGGGTTTTAATTTACCTCGCCACTGGTTCACTGTCTCCCGCGCCACATGGGTGCCCCTCGTGGGCGCGCGCATGCACAGTAGAAAAAAACCCGTAAAATTTCCCAAAAACAATATGGTGACGCATGCACAGTGCTGGAAACTCAGCTTCTGCTCATGCGCAGAAGAAAAAAAAGCCGGAAAAAAATCAAAAAAACATTTTTTCCAAAAAAACAAAAACAAAAAAAACAGATGGTCCACAGATCATAACCTCCTCCATGAGGTCACCAGCGACCTACTACCTACTCGGTAGAACCGGTCTGAACTGGTAGGAACCCACCTCTGATTATCATCATATCTGTTTTGCAAACTTTTACTAATAAAATAAGTATAAAAATAATTTTAAAAATATCCTATCTGTGCTATAAAAATCTGGATACTATGCCTCTTTCCTGCCACTTAATGAATGTTCAGATTTTGACATCCTAGATCTAATAATCCTAACAGTATTGTTAATGATAAGAATTATATAACATCTCATATATAATTTGGTTACATTAAAAATTGTCCTAGATTAGAGGACAGATCTTTTCGTGTGTTCCTTAGATATAGAATTTAAATGATTACTTTAACTAGACGATTATCAAAATGAAACATATACCACAGGATTTCCATTTCACTGAAAAGTGGAAAAATGACATGGCCCTACAAAAAGTGAAGCAGAAGTCTGATTCAAAAAGGATTTGGCACAGAGGAATTAAAATAGACATAGTGTTTCAGATACATGAGATCTTAAGCTGAAAACAGATCCTCAATTAACAGAATTAAGAGCAGGGACATTTTTTCTACATTGCAGTTCCCAGGTTTTTTCTTCTTCTGTTCAATCATGTCCAATTCTCAGAGGTTATTTGGACAATTTCTTGTACGGGTTTTTTGCAGCAAGGTATTTCGGAAGTGCTTTGCCATTGCCTCCTTCTTAGATCTGAGAGAAGGTGTCTGGCTCAACGTCACCCAGCTGGCTTCGTGCCAAAAATGGGGCTAGAATTCACTGTCTCCCACTTTCTAGTTTCATGCATTAACTAAATTGGTTATCTGCAATTCCTGGTAGTCCTAGACCAGGGGTCAGCAACCTCGGCTCTGGAGCTACATGTGGCTCTTTCATCCCTCTGCTGAGGCTCCCTGTCGCCGGTCGGCACCACAATTTTGAGAAGAGCTTCCGGTTGGCGGGGAGGGGGGGGAAGCAGGATGTGCCAGGAGGAGACTATGGCAAGGGGTGGGTTTTCTGGTCAGCTCCACAGTTGATAGGGCTTTTGGTTAGGACTGGTACATGAAAACCGTGTTAGGAGAAGACCGGACTTTCGGTCGGCTCCAGAATTGAATGAGGGGACTTCCGGTTAGGACCTTTGTGGCTCTTTGAGAGTTTAAGGTTACCAACCCCTGTCCTACACTAATCCTAATAATTCTTTTTTATTATTATTATTTTTGTTATTATATACGAATAT
>JANHFT010001783.1:93435-106841 GCA_032467955.1 Pseudoxenodon macrops | reverse complement strand
TTTCTTGTTTTTGTCCCCAAAAACTAGGTGCATCTTATACTTCGGTGCGTCTTATACTCCGAAAAATACGGTAGTTACGTTGCTTATAAAAAGAGAACAATGTCAATATTTTGCAGCATTTTATAAAATAAATTAATCAAATTTCAGAACTGAGATAGCAGAGGTACCCTCCCTCAAGCTTCACTGTTTCATGAACAGGGCTGGCTGCAGATGCCATGCAACATGGTCACGATTTGGCCAGGAGCCTGCCTGCTAAATAGTCTTCTTTGAAAAAAGCAAGGTGAAGGAGAAAGGACCAGCGGCCAGCATGTTTGCAAACAAGAGAGATCAAAACACCAACCCTGGAAGCCTAAAAATCCATCTCAATGGCACACAGCTTCTATGGGCCAAGATCCCATTCTAGCAGTATTAAAATGTACAGATTTCCATCCATACGGAAAAACCATATGGGATTCTTTCTCTTTACAAGAGGAAAAGCAGCTGGGGATGAATTTGGCAGAGAAAGGAGTCTTTGGGGAAAAGGTGAAGCCACATCTTTCTCTTATTCTCCTCCTCTGCCCCCCCCCCACAGCCCCTTCTGATCAAACAGCATTGAAAAAGACGGCACAAAACAGATGCTGCCAAGATGCGTGGAAGAGAAAACAAGGGGAGAAAGAGTGCCCGAAAGAATATAGTTAAACTCTTCATGACCTGGTTTCTATTGACCCAAAATGCAAAATACATTAAGATGTCTAAAATTTACTGGACATAAAATTCCAGTGGAATATTGAGGAAAACTTTCTAAAACAGGGACTGTAGAATCAATTCCCCTCCAAAGGTGGTGGAATTTCCTTTGGTGCATGTGTTCAAGCAGAGGCTTAATGTCCATCTGTCATAGATACTTTAATCTGGAAACCTGCACTGAGCAGAGGGTTAGATTTGATGACCTTGGTGCCTCCTCAACTCTATCATTCAACCTTTTTGTCACAGTCAAGGGAAATAAACTTACACCAACACTGTAAATTAAGATGGTGATCTGTACCGCTGACCTAGAGGAATCTGAGACACACTTATGGAAATGTATGGCGGGAAAGTTATCACCAAACCTAGCAAACTATTACTTTGCCAATTACTATTTGATATAAAATTCCATGCTTATTTAGTGATTAGTTATTATTATTTAGTTGACAAAAGCAAATACAGCTGTGCCAGATAGACATAGAAATCATCGCCAACAATTCATAAAGACATGAAATAAATAAAACTATAAGTTACTTCCCTTGTTAATTATGTTTGCATATTAATTATGTTTGCAAATCATAAATTAGATAACAATTCCTGCAATATAAACTACATAGCTTTTTCATATAAAAAGACAGATTGCATTTATAGTAGATTATAAGAAGAATTTGTAAAATTATTTTAAATGTCATGTTGCAAGTTAAGTTTTTATTACTTTCTACCTTTTTTTAATTACTCACAGCAAGAGTACTTTAAATTTTATTGCTGTATTTATTATGATTAGGTTTCAGCTTTCTATTGTAGCCAACCACGCCATGCTGCCTTTTCTTTCTGATGCCCTTCAATATGTCACACATTTATATACCTGCTTCTCGTTTACCAGCCATACCATCACACCAAATGTTTATACCATACTTTTCCTCAGTGTGTAGATTAGCCTAGACCAGGGCTGTCAAACTCTCAGCCCATGGCACAGATGCATCATGCTCTGGCCACGCCCATGCCCAGTTTAGCGAAGGGAGAAAATGTAAGATACGTCACATGATCACATGAGTTTGACACCCCTGGACAAGACAGATATGAATAGGGCTTCTAAAGAACATCAGGAGGATACTATACTTATCTAAAAGTGATACTGTATGCCTGATTTATCAAAGTATGAAATTTTTTAATGGGTACTTCAAAATAAATTGACTTAAATGAGCCCAGTATTTCTGAATAAGTTACTGTTGCATTAGTTGTACTCATCGCTTACAGCTTTGAGGCCATGTGTACTGTTAGAGGCAGCCAGCTACAATTTAATTAATAAAACTAAATAGATTCCAGTGTTTTGCTCTTCAAAGCTCTGTTTTAAGCATGGTCTGCTGAACAAGCCATAGCAGCCTGCTTGACACATAACCAGGGAGATGCATTTTTCATGCTAAGGGCCACACGTGGCCTTTGGGTAGCGTGCCATGCCGTGTGAGTGTGTGTGTGTGTGTGTGTCTGTTTGAAAAACTAAGTTAAAACAAGATAAAGAAATGGATGAAGTCAAAACAAAAACTAAATGTTATTTAACACAAATTTAATCAGCATATTTGAATATGTCTCAGGTATTTATTTTTCCTGTAGTATGTTTGAAACTATAAACTACAACTACAAGTTGGTGTCTATTTTGAAGGTTGAATTTAAAGTTTCGGGGAACTTCATGAAGTTATGGTTGCATTTAAGACAAACTTTTTCAAATTTGGCAACTTCAGTATTTGTTTCAATGTTCAACATTTGGAAATTCTGGGAGTTAAAGTCCACAACTCCTAGAAGTCTTAAAGGTGCCTAATTTGAGAAACACTGATATAATGCTTTGAGGGAGGTCTTCATGGAGTCTTGTATCATATAAATAATATCTCAACAATTATTTGTCTTTTGAATTGGATTTTCATTCAACAAGATAAAAGTTCTGATAGAAAAGAAGTAACAATATGAACCTGTTGGAAGAAAGTCCAGTGGATACAAGACAGCTTACTATCTGGAAATTGAGTATGGTATAATGATTGAAGGTTATGCTCTCATTTGGGGTTAGGACTATATATCCTTTTTAAAGTTAATTTGAAAATTATGCCTGCTTCCAGTTAAAATTGTTGATCAACATAGTTTAATCTTTTAATTATTGCCATGTGAATTTGAACTGAAAATTTGGCTGATTGTATAAAAACTTGTTAAATATAAACACATATGCTTTTGTAGATTTTTAGAGAGATTTGTTAATTGCTTAATGAAAGATGTCTTCCAGATACTGCAGTCTTAATTTAGTTCAACATATTCAATTTTATATTAAACAATATTCATATGTGTGCAATGAAATGACAAAGCCAACTGAAAAAGCTTGAATTGCTAATGGATGAAGTGCGACTGAGTGCTAAACTAACATCTATAACATTTACTTCAAGAAAAAAGGTGGTCTTTTAATGTATATAAAAAGTCATATTTAATAGAGCAATTAACATCACAATATGTTTTGTTTCACCCATTCAGTGCCTATCATAAATAAATGGTGAAATCTTTAAATTGTGCATGAAACTAGAATGAATGCTTTTTAAGAAGCAATACAAATGCCATCTTTCTATGGTACCACCAAAATAAAATAAAATAAAATGAACCCTCTTTGCTGACATTTAAAATCCATACAAATATATCTAGCAGTTATCCTTCTCATGAACAATCCTAGGCATCATTTAGTGAAACCAATCAGCTTTAATTGATTAATAAGTGGCAACACAGTAGTAATGTCAACCATCTTTGCAAAAGCAAATTGCTAGCAAGGCCAAGCAGATCTGGGTCTTTATTTTTTGCTTTAAACAAGACCTTAGTCTGGCATGATCTTTTCTTTTCCCCCAGTAGGGAGCATAAGCCCTCTAGCTTCCCTGAATGTTTCCTGCTAAGGCTGTACCTTGGCCAGAATACAGCTGCTCTGAACCAGTCTTTGTATTGACAATGGGGTCATCCCACCATCTTCTTTTCAGATCAATATGATTGGTACAAACAATAGTTTGATTTTGATTGCTCTAGAGCACGCTTGGGTAGAATCTCTGAATGCAAGAGAATTGCTCCAAAACAATGGCCCGCTTCATCATCCAAAGCATCCCTTTTTCAGACAGCTGCCTCTGCCACACTCCCCCTGACAAACGTCCAGAAAAACAGATGGTTACAGCATTCACGGGCAGTTTAGTGAAAACCCCAGAGTCAGCTATTCAAGATATCTTATCATCACGCTCATACAAAGAATTATTTCCTAAAGCTACAAGCTAACATTTATACCTTTAAAAATTGTTCTCTGATATCAGAAATATCAGAGAATATATGCAGAGGGTTTTTTTAGATGTCAAAGAATACAATTAACATATTTAAAATGCTCAGGGTTTTTTTATTTTATCAAGTGATGACAATATGATGGCATTGTGAAAATGATGGTGTTCGCTTAAAGCATACAACTACCAAACTCAACCACCAAACAGTAACATGGGCCTAAAGATTTCTCAAAGATCCTGTCTGGCTGTTTTTAACCTTTAAAATAACGGAAGATCTGAGGTCATGTCACTGTACAGATTTTCATTTAACAGACTGGAGTGTAAGTTCCTAGTAAAATGTACTTTGGTTCAGTAGGTGCATGTCTTCCAAATGTGAGTTCTACCATCTCAACACTTTGGAGATTCTTTTGAAATGACAGCAACTGCCTCTTCACTGAACACCCTTCTTTGCCCTAATTTATCTCAGACAGGCAAAAACTAAATAATAATAATAACCTGCCACCAAACAGGCAGTTAGGCCGCTTTCCTCCACCCACCCACCCATTCCTGATCCTGATTTTCTGCCACCAAATAGGCAGTTAGGCTGCCGTGGCTGGGCCTGGACAGCTGTCCCGTCCAGCCCACTCTAGCAGGAGACCCTATACCAGGGCTGTCAAATTCACAGCCCACAGGCCATATGCATCGCATGCTGGCCACACCCATGCCCGGTTTAGCGAAGGGGAAAAAAGTCACGATATGTCACATGACGATGCTGTGATGACACGACTTTGACACCCCTGCCTATACCATTTCAAATGGCTGTCCAGTCTCTTCTTTAAAACCTCAAAGATTTCAAAGTTCTGATGACCACACACATACACGCATGGTCATATAATTGCATTTTTAGCTCTTGGCAACTGGTTCACATTTATGGCTGCTTGTAACATTCCATGGTCATGTGACTCTAATAATTATTATAATTTTTTTCCAGTTTCTGACGTTTCCTTCTTGTTTCTGGAGAAAAAATCCATTGGGTATAATAGAATAACAATGGTGGCATTTGTTTAACAGGCATGGTATCCACTTAATGTCCACATCAGAAAAGATTGTAAAATTGGGCATGGTCACATGATGTCCCGCTTAATGACCACCATGACTTATAATTCTGGGTTCAATTTCAGTCACAAGTTGAGGCCTCTCTGTACTGAAAATAAAGGCAGCACTTTTTATACATTTAGGAGGTTTTAAGACTAAAATGAGTTAAATCCTATATTAAAAACTACAACCTTAAAAACATTGAACCATTATTGGGAGAATCATGGTTGAATTCCACAAGATTTGGATAAAGTTTCCAGATCAAATAATGGGTCTTTTTCTTGGGATTGGGAAAAGTTGCTGACAAGAGCAGAACAATCCCAGAAAAGAGACAAGTGTCTCAAGAATGTGTGCTATGTGCTTCCAGACACTACTTTTCCCTTCAAATGTGAAATGCTGCACATCCCTAATCAATAGTGCAAAATATATCAGTGTAAGACTCATTGAGTTCATTGCATTTAACTCTAAGTAGATGTATTACATTCTTAACAACCCTGACACAAAACATTACTTTGAAATAATGCCTAGTGACATCAGCTTCAGGATCTGACCTTTTCTGGCCTTGTGAGACATTCAGAAGTGATGGATAATTTGTTGGAACTGAACCCAGAAGACCTATGTTCAAGTCCCCATTCCACCATACATCTTACTGGGTAATTTTGGCCTAGTCATTTTACCAATCCTTTGGTAGGAATATAATCTGCTGGTGAGTCTGTTTTCCCACATGTGTATGCCTTGACTTCTCAGAGGAAAAAGGTAACTGCTCCAAAGTGAATCTGCCAATCTTGCAAGATCTCAGAGAGGTCTCTTCAAGGTGGTATCACTCCTGAGGAGCAATGTGTCCTCCTATAGAAGAACATCTTCCTATTTATTGAATTTCTGAAAGGGGAAAATACTTAGAGAATATTTGGAGGATATTAGGTTTTATTTTAGGATCTGCTTCTGTTGGTTGGTGCCATTGTTGCTTACGATACTTATCACTTACTCAAAGAAGTTTTTAACCCTTATTCTCTATTTTATACTGATTAAAGCCACTTTGCGATAGAATGTAATAGGAATACAACAATTTTATTGGTATCACTCAAACAATAAGCATCCCTTATCCTTTCAACATTTGAATTTTTCTTTCATTATGTTTTGCTTTGCCATTCTTTTTATCTCCTTTTCTTCATCCTATCTTGTGTGCCTGAATCATTCTGTGTGACACACCACTCTTCCCATGGTTTGTAGTTCTGGCCTTCAACTAGCATGTAAAGCCATACCCAAGTCAACTACTCAGATGTCAATACAAAGGAGAGTTATAAGTGCCAATTAATATTGTTAGTTTCTCAAAAATCATTTAAAAATTCTCTTTATCTTCATTGTTTATATGAAAGCCATATTTAAAAAAATAATATTCATTTTATTTAAACACATTTCTATCCTAATACAATCAAAATAAGACTCTTGGAAGCTTACAATTTTACATAAAAATCTATGATAATAATTCTGATTTCACCGCAGTTTCAGGCTTTGTAAGCTGTACCACTTCAGAATGTTTTAACAAGGAAGCAAGTAGTCCTCAATTTACAACCACAAATGGGATTGGAATTTCTCTTGTAAGTTATTGTGATCGTAAGTCGAGTCAGACTGAATGTTACAACAATTCTTACAGTGGTAATTATACAAATCATTGCAGTCATTAAGTCAATCAAACAGTCACTAATGCAATGAAGTCAATAAGTGAATCCAACTTCCCCAATAGGGAAAGAAATTGGCAAAAAGGTAACAAATCATGATCACATGATTGCAGGATGCTGCAACCGGTCATAAGTGCAAGCCAGGTGCATTGTCTTCACTGTGATTCATGCTATTTGTCCAAGCACTCGTGACTTTCTCTCTACTACTAAAATCATAATACAATAGCAAGCTAATATTCAGAAATAATCATGCCTTTATACATAATTCCAATGAATACTGCTCTTCCTCATAGACCATCAAACAGAACCAGGCTAGCAGATGTTGGAATATCATCCAACAAAAGTTAGTTATCACCTGTCCTCTCATGTGTTTGTGTGCGTGTGCACACGTGAGTGTGTAAGTCAGATAAGACAAAATGAAGGGAGTATTTGTACTGGTATGGAGAGGGATGTTAGCCCAGTCCAAACCTGGCATATGGAAATCCATCCTACATAATTCACATGTGGCATTTAGGGAGAAAAAAGATACCCATCTTATCTTATTGGAGTAAACAGAGAAATAAGAAAACTTCACAGGGAGCCCTGTATCTCAGCTTTCAGTCTCCTAGTGAAGTCTTATTATATTGACTCAGCTTTGATACCTACAGTACAATGTGTATGGTTCATACAATAGCATCTAATATTTTGTGACTGTTTCATCTACCTTGTTTATATTTTTATCTTCTATCTTAGTCTCCACAGATCCACACTCAGCTTTGGTCTTTCAGAGATGTAGATATTTCATGCCACATAAAATGAGGACCCACTGCTCCTTTCAGAAGTTGCCTTCAGAATTAAGTCTCTCTCCTGACCTCTTTCTGCTATTTGGAAAGTTTGAAAACAGATTATTTATTCATTGGTGGAATACCTAAGTGGGAATAATTTCATTTGTGTGAATGCCCTTTGCAGACTTTGCAGACCCCAGTTATACAGATTAGTGTGACATGAGCACATACTTCCTCGGCTCCTCGGTCTTTTCACTGGCTAGGTTTACACAGTCTGTTAAATCTTTTTTCTATTGTCTCTATTATCTTAAAACAGGATGAGTAATATATGTTTAAAAGAGTAAAATATGAATCATACTAAATACAGACGTATTAACATGCTATGTTACTTCTGCAAGTATTAACACATCATGCTACTCTCTTTCAGAGTAATATATATTTGTTTTGCAATTCAGTCTTCACTGATTCCCTGTCTATGAACAATCTGAGTACTTCTTCTATACCTTTCAGTCCCTATTAATTAATTAGACATGTATTTTACCCTTTTTCTTGTTTTACTCCATCCTCTTTGAATTTAACTTACTTTTACGTTTCTTCTAACATTTCCAACTCTCATTTTCATATAATAAAGTGGGCAAAAGCATTTTACATATCCTTTTTTGCTCCTTTTAACAAACAATCATTCCTTGCAGCCACTACTGTACAACCACCACCATTATTTTCATATTTTAGAATGTCTCAATTTCTCCATTTGTAGTGATTGGTTCAACTTCATTAATTTGTTCTAGCTTTTTGCCATGTATATATGTGTAACTCACAATTGTTCATTCAATTTTTGCTTGTTAAGCACACTTATCTTGGACTTTAAGACTTTAATTTTCAGTTCCATATTCCTTGTTTCATTGTACAATCTATCCAACATTTTCTGCAAATCATTCATATTTTCATCCACAGCAGGCCATCATCTGCATGAAGAATACATCAACGTATCTCTAACCTCACAGGCAATCCTTATATATTTATCCATAAAGTTGATAAACAACCAAGGTGTCAAAACCCTGTAGTAACAAATCATACTGGAGGCCTGATTAGTTAGATTTATTACAAAACAAGCTAAGGTGACACTACAAGAATTGCAACCAGTACATCTTCTTTCAAGCATAACTTTATAGTTATGTCACTGTCAGTTCCAGACCATGGAATCAGCTCAGCAGGAAGGCTAAAACTACTTTTATAGAGATTGGCTATAATAGCACTTCTTACAAGTCTGATTGTGCTGAATCTCCTCCCATCCAACACTGGAAGTGGGGATAGGAGGGGATAAAAATAGAAAGCCACCTATGGCTGCCTTGCACCATATTTACACAATTTATTAGACTTTTTATCAGTTAGAGACTGCATTCTCACACAAAGGAACATTGCACATGTCATACTCCCTATCCCATGTGGAAACATTCAATAAACATTTCATTCATTCTTTGACATACTTTATTTCTATCACATACTGCTCATGCTGCATTCAAAAGACATATTTCTATTTCATCTTCATGCAGAATATTTCAAAATTCAGACCTATGCAGTTTATCATAGGCTTCCTCTAAATCAAGAAACTTCATTCATTTCTCACATTTTTTCCCCTATTACCGGTATTCATTCTCCATGGTCAAATGTACTATTATGAGAAAGGACATTTGAAGAGGCAATTTTTGTTTTGAGGGGTTTTCTTTGGTGCCTTCAAGTTAATTTTTGGACTTCTGAGGACTTCCTCAATCCCCGCAATTTTATTGGCAATATTTTTCAAAAATGGATTGCTATTGTCTCCTTTCCAGGCCTGAGAGTGAGTGACTTGCTCAAGATTATCTTGATGGCTTTCAGCCTAAAACATTTTCCCCAAAAAAGACCACAATTTCCATATTACACTGAACATTCTAAACTAAACCAAACAAACTTCATTGTTGTTTAGAACAATATACAAATTTATTTTATTTATTTATTTTGTCAAGCATGTATAAGAAAACAGATTATAAGTATAAACACGATTATGAATACAGGAAGTGGGTACGAATAAATGAGGACAGTAGGACAGGGATGGTAGGCATGTTGGTGCACCTTACAGACCTCTTAGGAATGAGGTGAGGTCAACAGTAGTCAATCTAAGTTACCAAACCTGTTTGGAATATCTTCTCAAAGGTCATAATGCTAAAATTAGTAAATTCAATATCAGTGTCATTTTCAATTTAAATACTTTCTTGTATATTGAAAAGAAATTACTCCTAGAACCATTCCTCTGAACCATTCAAAATCTAGAATTATTTTTAGTAATTAAAAGTTAGTAGAGAAAATTGCCAGTGAAAATGCCATTATAAAATCTTGCAGAACTCATGAGTAATTCATTTCTCATATTTATTCATATGCCCCAGACTTACCAATGTTAACCAGAAGAAAGTTTGATTTACATAATGATAAAGTAACTGTTTAGAAGTAAAAAAATGTGATCATCAATATAAATAATCCAAGATTTTTTAAAGTCAGAACTGTCTCTTTTTGATCTTGCATGTATTTAGGGAAAGAGGAAGTGAGGGAAATTAAAAAGAATGTTTCTTTTAATCTTCACCATTTTATCCTACTGAGTTAATCACATGTGACAATGATTCCAGCCTATTTCAGAACCTGTTAAGAATTCTGTCCAGCTGAAATACACTGTTTCATCTATTGCAAGAGGCAGGTATGTATTAGAGAGACACCAACTTCCTTCATGTCAAAATAAACTTTCAGCTGTATATATGTATATGGAAGTGTGTCCTTATAGAGAGAATTGTGATCTTGGAGCCCTAAATTGTTTTTCTTCTTGAGTTTAAGATTTAAAAAAATATATGGATCTTTGGCGTACACCTCAACTATAACAGTAGTTCACCAAAAAGAAAATGGTTGTTCCATACAGAATCCAACAGATATAATAATCCTTATGTAGAAGTAGCAGTTCAAATAGTCTTTTTTTTTTTAATACCATGGGTTTTACAATCTAAACGTAGACATTTAATTCCCACAGTCATATTCTCAAATTGGCCTAAAAGTGACAGTAAGCTCTTTGAAGAGGATGACAATGTCCTTTTCAATTATAATTGCTGATGTGACCACAGAGAAAGTTGAGTTTTTAAGCCTGGGGACAAAATAGGCTAAAATACCAGGAGAGGAATTCTGGACTAGTATATGCCCTCTGCTGTTCAGCTGAGAAACAACGGCCACTGTAATTTTTCAGGATCGATACAGCAAATAAATAAATAAACATATCCACAGACAATAGAAGGATGGCAAGCTACATTTAATGACTGGAAGGATAAACCAGCACTTGGCACTAAATATCAAGGATGGATTTAAAAAGCCAAAATGCAAGAGGCTAGGAGGCTTGAGCAATCTCACAGAAGAAACAGAAATGTGGTGGTGCTTTTTCACACAGGCTGTGTCATTCTAAGCCATAACATAGTTGCATAGCTTGGCTTTAACATGTTATATAAACCAGGCCGTCCTTTAATTTATTACCATTTCTTAGATTTATACCACATTTCTCATTTAACACCTGAAAACAGTAAACAGTGGTCCTTCTTCTTATTTATGCCCACCCTGAGAAGCAATTGGGCTGTCAGTGACTGTTCTGGAGGAACCAGCAAGCTTCCCTGGCTAAGAATGGACTTGAACCTCAGTCTCTCTGCTTCTAGTCCCATACCTGCACCACTCCACTAGCTCCAACCAGATTAACTAGTGAATTTAGATACCACTACCTTCATTTCCCCTTTTTCCACCCACTGTCCAGTTGACATTCAGACTTCTTTGGGCAGCCACTTTAATGGGATGATGCAGACATAATAAATATGAGTAACTGTCTTATAATAAATCAAGCTGTCAGCTCTCCAGGATTTCATGAGATGAGATATTACATGCGTGATTAAATGTGTGATCTTTTGTACTCATCATATCTGTTCACCAAAAAAGCTGCAGCCCCACTGATTGGAAAAAGCATTAAGACAATTTAAAAATGTCTATTTTCCTGCTACCACCAAGACTCTGTTCCCATTCTGTAGGAGGCATCCAGGGACTAAATTGTTAATGTTACACAACTTGGCTGTTTTCATCATGTTCATGGGGAAAACAAGAGATTTGGAACTTCCCCTTTAGCCTCAGGCAATTCAATTTCTCTGAAATAACTCTATGGCTTGTTCATACTGTTGGATGACTACCCTGTGTATTTCACCATCCTCCTCATTTGCACCGCAGCAAAACTCTTGGGAAATCCCAAAACACTGTATGCTTTCAAAAGTTCATGTTCTGCCCAGAATGTTAATGCACAATGTCCCTTTGTTTGTAGAAGCTGGTTACGCGTGCATACATACACACACACACACACACACACCTTTTCAAGAGAATGGAAAAAAAGTTTATGTTCAAGGTATTTGTTAATGCATCTACCAGGGAAAGGTGAATAGAACAATTTTAGATTTTTCTTGATAAAAAGTTTGACGCAAAAAAAATTCCCTAAAAAAAAGTTTAAGAAAGTTTGGTATAAACTTTTAGGTGTTCGTTTTTTAGGGAAAATTTTCTACAAAATAAAAGAACACGGAATATTTGTTTTATGTTGCATTTTCCTCTGACTTATGTGCTGAGCAAGGAAAATCTGTAATAGATCAGAAATGGTAATAATTTGTCTCCCATAGCAAGAAAATGCAAACTTTTCACTGTACTAGTAATGCACCATAGTAGTTAATATATCGCAGAATCTCAATTTTCCTTTTGATTTTTGCAGTATGTTTTTATACTCCTATCCCATTAAGTTCAACTCAGAAAATACTTTCCCGTCTTCCCTTAAATTTTCTTTACTCACATCCAGATTTTGGAATTCTGTATAGAAAAATGTATGTAATGAGATGATTTATTTTCTAAAGTTCTCACATCACTTTCAGAAACACTGAGATCCCATAGAGCATATAATAATGAGTAATATATTTGAATATAACTGTTTTTACTAGCCTTTAGAAACATTCATTTTCCAGACAATAATTTTAAATAATAGCCACTAATAGAAGACGTGCTAATGTCTCTGGCTCTCTAATGACATGATAAGCTGAATTTTCAGCTAAAATGGAAGGAAGGAAGCCCTTTTGTTATTGTTATGAATTAAGAAAATTTAGATTATATAAGAATCCAAACAGAAAAAAACAACTTCTTAAATGCCTCTGTTTACTAATATTTGTTAGCAAATATTGTTGCTAATACAACAAATATTTAACAACATATATTTGGGGCTTTGTTCTACAGCAGTGATTAATAAATGGATACCAGCTCAAGGAAATCCATTCTTCAAGTCCCCTCTTTGGAGAAATTTTTCCATTACTGGCCATACATTTTTTCAAACCAGTTTTAGCAAAATCAATCACAAAACTACTTGTTATGCAGCAGAATCAGGTAAGTAAAGACGACAAGAGGAACTCTCTCATGGAAAATTCAGATGTACACAGTATGCAACTGAGGAGAAGAATCCTATTAACTGGGTGTCTGCTTTACAAAGAAAAGGGACCCTAAAAAACAGAACAGCAAATATTTTTGTATAGCTAAAGACTGAGGGCTACAAGATGGGAAATTCTAGGGATCTGATTTACTGGTCAATTTGGAGGAAGCTAGGCAGATTCTCAGCCAGAGGTGGGATCCTACCAGTTCTATCTGGTTCTATAGAGTAGGTAGTAACTCCAGGATGACGTCACGGAACAGGTTCCTTCAGTGTCTCCATGGGCGCCGCCATTTTGGATTTTGCTTCTGCGCATGAGCTACTTTTTTATTTCTGCGTGCTCATGTGCTTTGTGCATGCACTTGAGGCGCGACCCTGAGCGAACCGG
>JANHFT010001783.1:59010-74853 GCA_032467955.1 Pseudoxenodon macrops | reverse complement strand
CAGTGTTGGAGCATTCACAACTTCTGGAGGCAAGTTGTTCCACTGATTAATTGTTCTAACTGTCAGGAAATGTCTCCATAGTTCTAAGTTGCTTCTCTCCTTGATTAGTTTCCACTCATTGCTTCTTGTCTTACCCTCAAATGCTTTGGAGAATAGCTTGACTTCCTCTTCTTTGTGGCAGCCTCTGAGATATTGGAACATAGTATCAAGATCATATTAGTACTGCTATATGCTGCCTTGGTAAAACCACTCTTGGAATACGGTGTCCAGTTCTAGTCATCATGAAACAGAAACTATGTTGAGACTCTAGAAAGAATGCAGAGAAGAGCAACGAACAGCATTAGGGGACTGGAGTCTAAAACATATGATGAACAATTTGTATGTCTAATCTAATGAAGAGAAGGTCTAAGGATGACATGATATCAGTCTTCCAATATTTGAAAGGCTATTACAAAGAAGATGCAGACAACCTAATATCCAAAGCACCTGAAGGCAAAATAAGAAGTAAGAAGTATAGCTTTCAGAGAATCAGAATACTTAAATACTTAAAAAACACTGAAAATATAGATTTCCCATTAATGTTTTTAAAAGTGTTAACATCTCCTATGTTGTTATATGTACTCAACTTTCAGCCAAAATAATCTCTGACTCATAGATGGAATTGTATCTGGCTGTAGCCAGATGGGTTTGTAACTGGCTAGACAAGGGAATAGAAGGGGAATTCATCAAATCTGCAGGCAACACTAAGCTGGCAGGAATATCCAACATCCCAGAAGACAGTCTCAAGATCCAAAAAGATCTTGACAGACTTGAACATGGGGGCCTTTCTAACAAAATGAAATTCAGTGTAGATAAAAGTAAACTTTACACTTAGGCAAGAAAAACCAACTGTATAGGAATAGACAAGGTGAAACCTAGCTCAACATCAGTAACTGTGAGAGGGATCTTGGAGTCCTAATGGACAATCACTTAAATATGAGACAACAGTTTGTAGCAACAGCCAAAAAACCAATGCAATACTAGGCTGCATTAATAGAGGGATAGAATCAAGATCACATGATCTTCTAGTACTACTTTACAAAGCCTTAGTAAGACCACATTGGGAATACTGCATCCAGGCCTGGTCACCACAATATAAAAAAGAAGTTGAGATTTTGGAAAGAGTGCAGAAAACAGCAATAAGAATGATTAAGGGTCTGGAGGCTGAAACATACAAAGAATGGTTGCAGGAATTGGATATGTCTAGTATAGTGAAAAGAAGGACTAGGGGAGACATGATGTCAGTATTCCAATATTTGACGAGGGGCGTCCTACTATTTTCCAAAGCACCGAAAGTCAAGACAAGAAACAATGGATGGAAACTAAGAAGAGAAGCAACCTGGAATTGAGCAAAAAATTCCTAACAGTGAAAACAATTAACCAGTGGAACAACTTGTCTCCAGAAATTGTGGTTGCTCCAACATTGGAGGTTTTTAGGAAGAGATTGGACAGCCACTTGTCTGAAATGGTATACGGTCTCCTGTTTGAGAAGTGGGTTGGACTCGAAGACCTCTGAAGACCCTTCCAACTTTATTATTCTATGTTCTATGTCCTTATGTCATTTTTGCTGAAGATAACGGACAAAGTAAATCTCTCTTAACGGTATGAAACTGGTTGAGAAATCTTATCCGATTATACAGTATAGTCTGCCCAGGAACCAGGCATTCTTCATGCCTGTTCACCGCATGGCATTTGTGTGCATTAAAATCTTTAGACTAAAGACAAATATCTGGTAATATTTTTGTGATCACATTTGGAAAGGATAACATTCTAGTATTCCATTCTGTTGTATGGTTTATTAGATAGTTCCAGTTTTTATTTTGGCAGAAACAGTGGGGAAAAGAAAAAGCACATAATTATCTCCTTTCTTCTTTCTTCCAATTGCTTGCCACAAAATGGAAAAATAGTTTTTGTATTTGAGGATATTGCGCCATATTAGTCCTCACATCTGGGCTTTAGCAGGTGGGGGGAGGTATGTTTAACCTCCTCCATTTCTGTACTATTATCCTGCAATCATTTTCCATGTCGGCACAGATGTAGCTGTAAAAACGCGGTTCAAATTAGAGCTGTGAGAGCTGGGGAAAACCCACCTGGAAACACACAGTTTGGGCGTGTGTGTATCTATTATATATATCTGTGTATGTAGATGCCCACCCAGAGTTTTCCACTGCAAGTTACTTTTCAGCAAGAAAGATGCCTAAATACCTGCAGAGGGATTTTTCCCATTTTTAAAAAGAAAAACATAAATAATTTTTAATATAAAGCAGGACTAAGGGAGACGTGATAGCAGTGTTCCAATATTTGTAGGGCTCCTACAAAGATAAGGGGGACAAACTATTTTCCATAGCATCAAAAGGCAAGGCAAGAAATAATGGTTGGAAACTAACCAAGGAGAGAAGCAAACTAGAACTAAAGAGAAATTTCCTAACGACTAGAGCAATCAACCAATGGAATAGGTTGTCTATGGAATAGCTTGCCAGAAATTGTGGGTGTTCCATCACTGGAGGCTTTCAAAAAGAGACTGGACAGCCATTTGTCTGAAATGGTATAGGATCTCCTGTTTGAACAGGGGGTTGGATAAGGTCCCTTCCAGGGTCCCTTCCAATTATATTATTCCACGTTGTACAAAAAAGAAAAGATGACTGAAACCCATTAATATTTATGGGAGGGAGCATGTAAAATATAAGTCTGCATCCTTTCTGTTTTGTTCTTTGTTTTTAATTATTGCTCCTATTTGAGGATAATAAAATAGAACTCTACATTGATACCTGTTGAACATTGCCTGGGTGACCAACATTGGGTGATCTATATTGATACACTGCTATGCCCTCTTCCATCTTCATGCAGAGAAATATATCAGTGAGCATCATCCAATGACCTCCTATCATGTACGGCACACAGAACTATAGTATCAACTCGCACAAAACTAAACTGATTTTGTTGAATTTGGTCATAAAATTAGTCCAACAATTGAAGGCCAGAAGAGAGCAGCAAGGCATTCCACAAATAATGTTTGTGGCATAGAGCAACAAAACGTAACACGATAAAGTTATGATGGTATTCTTTAGAAGGAATTTGAAATTTGACACAACATTTTGATTTTTAGTACATATCAGCTGTTTATATTTGTGGGATATTATTTTATAAACTCCAACCAATGTCAGTCATAATTACAAGACTAAGATGGCTGAGGAGCTGGTAGACAGCTTTTATGATTTATATCCAAGCCCTCTTGCAGAGAACTTTGTACTGAAGTGGTGACATGCTTTTGATGAGATACTTTATTAACTGAAAGGGATGTTTTGCCAGTGATGGAGGCACACAGATGATCTCATTTTATTGTCACCACATCTCCCTAGAGATGCACAGAATCAGTGTAAAAGAAGTATAGCAGGCTGACCTGTAGAAATGGGTGCTTTAAAAGTGCTTTAAATGTGAAACATCCCTTGCAATATTTGCACAGTCCTAATTCTGAACAGAGAACATTGAGATATGCTATCACTTTAAGTAACGCTCCAGTCAATTTTCTGGTGATTCACATTCAATCAACTAAGGAAGAGAATTCTAAGATACAATCTGATCCCAAGAAAGAAATACAAGAAAGTCATTTGAAATGTGCGTTGAGACAATACAACTGCATCTATTGTGTCACAACTTTTTAAAGCACTGCTCATGAAAGGACTGTTAACTTGACCGGTATTATGAATTGCTGATATTGGTTGGCATTTTAACACAATTCTGTCTGGAGTCAAAGATTCATGTGTGGCCATTTGTAATACCACAGTCAATCCCTCCCCAATTTAAACTGTTTTGCAAACAAACTTTTTCCCCATGAATAATTGATGAGAGAAAACAGCTTGTGGTCTATGTGCTCAGAACTAATTTTGTTCTATGTGGTTAGCGAGACTGAAGATGTGACCCAAGCCCAGTACCATTTAAATACTTAGTACTTTGTTACCTTGACTGGTGTAAAGTTGGTTCCCAAGGTAAAAACTAAGTGGTCTGCTGGCATATGGTGTAACCTCCATTTGAGTGCTAAAAGCTGGAGCCTGTTTTTGTGAAACAGATGTTGTTGAGTGCAGCAATGCACAACTGACTCTATCTAACAGCTGGGAATCCTCGGTGACCCATATAGCTGGAAATAAACATGGCCCTATGTTTGGCAGAAGTATAAAGAGGCAAATTTTCATTTGTTAAAAGGGCTTCACAAAATGAAGAGTAAATGTTTCCCGCTGTAACCTGATTTTTATTCACTAGAGTTAGCTCTCCGGCAGTTTTCGGCAATGGCTTTAGATTATTAGAGCCCCCCTTTGCCAGATGAAGGCTGCAGTTGCATTGACATATAGTGCAGATGGAAAATAAACATCTGCCTCAATCAAGAGAGGAAACCAGCAGACAAGGCTGACGGATATTCTTTGGCAAGGCTCTGTTTTTCAGGAAAGCACATAAATGCTACAGGACCACAACCACTGGCATCGTCTGGTGCTGTCCTTATGTGGTTACTGACCATGAAGAGAGATGATTAGTATGCACTCTCTAAGGAGGAGTGGTACAGATGCTCGGAGTGATATGCTTCCAACTCACTAGGATGGGTTTTTGCTACAGCCATGTATTCTAAGCTGCAGAGCAGCTTGGATTTATTTTTTGCAGTGTTTCAATGACATTTACCACCCATAAATCCTGTCTATCTGGGGGAGAGGAGAGTGGAAGGGGCTTCCGCATCACCAGCAAAAGAATATAGCTGGATAGCGGTAGTGATATACAGAACAAGGGAGGGAGAGAGAAGAATGGAAAGAGAGAGAAAGAGGAATGGAAAGAGAGAAAGCACAGATTATTCCAATATTTTATTATGATATGGGTCCTTTCAGGAAATCATGCATGTTGTTTAATGGACAGTGGAGAAAAACAAAGAAGAAAACCGATAGACACCAAGGTAATCAAAGCTATTTTAGTACTAAAAAGAATATTTTTTAAAAAAGATTGAAATAAATCCAGATAGTTTACATCTCTCCATAGTGACTTAAACCAAACAATCACCATAAGCTTTTCTAGGATTTTGCACAAAACATGATTAAATAAGTAACAGGAACCAAGCTTTTCTGGCTCTACCAAGGATTTTCTTCTCATAAAAAAACCAAATATAATTGCTTCCAAAAGAAAACCCTCTTCCTATATTTTTTCTCTTATTTGTTCCCTTTTCCCAACAGTTATCCATGGTACCACCCAACCCTGATATTTCATTTATGCCTGCCTTGTCTCCCATTCTCTCTCTTTTTTTCTTCAATGGATCAAAATATTTACAATTGGGGTGCGAGATCATTGTAAAATAGTATCAATGAACTCACTTCAATAATTTGAATAACTCCTTTCTCGTGATTTTTATGTGAAGTGTCACTTGTGAAGTTTAGTGTCTGCTTAAGACAGTTTCCCATAGTTTGTAAACATGAATCATAATTAAGTAATGATCCTTCGTTAATTTCATCAGTGGATAACTGCCACCCATGAGTTAAAATTTGGAATATTCCCTCAGCAAGTGAAACTACACTGCATAATTTATAACAGGGGTGTCAAACTCTATTTAACTGAGGGCCACATCAGGGTTGTGTTTGACCTTGGGGGGGCAGGGTGGGTGTGGCCAGGGTAGACATGGCCACCTTGACGTCACTCATTCTGACAGCGAAAACAGTTTCCCAAGTTCCGTTTTTGCCTGTGACGGCCTCCTGCAACCCTTTGCCAGCAAAAATGGAGCTTGGGGAGAGCCACATGTGGCTCTTGTGAGCTCCGTTTTTGGCTGTGACGGCCTCCTGAAACCATCTGTCAGCAAAAATGGAACTCGGGAGGGCTGCATGTCGCTCTCCCAAGCTCCATTTTCACTGGCAGAGGTACTTCAGGGCAGTGGTTCGGTCCTTCCAAGGTGACCCTACAGTCCAGATCTAAGCACCCCATGGGCTGGATCTGGCCCTTGGAGTGATTTAAAAGATCTGTTCCTGAGAAAGCCAATATTTACAAGTCACATGAAAATTATCCCAAAAATACATTCGATTCTAGTTAACATAATATTTTTTATTTTAAAAGGAAGTTACATATTTCTTCTCACACTACAGCTTATTAATAATATTTATTGAATAACGTCTACTATGCTTGTTTGGAAAAACAGTATGTCAAAACATTATAACATAATTAGATTGCAAAATTGTAATAAATCTTCCCAATTAAGTGACAGTGCCTTTTCTGAATTCCAAATTCTTATGTATAAATCTTTTCTGAGCAAAGTGAGAATAATGTAGGCAAATAAATAAATTTATACACACAGACATTTACTTAGTTGAAAATGCAATGATCAATATAGAACTGGTCCAAACCAGCAGGAACCCACCTCTGACACAACCATTGTCTAAAGACTTGAACCCCAAAGAACAGCTAAGTTTATGTTGCCTATTGCAGGTTAGGTTATGCTGCCTATTGAAAAGGTCTGTGTAGTAAGTTTCTTACTTAACTCTAGACTACTTGTCTAGAGTTGTCTAAAGTACTTTTGGGAATCTCCACTTTATTGTCCAAATGCAACAGAGATAAGCTGAGACCATTGTAACTTTTCTCATTCTCCAGTTTCAGCTGCACACAGAGCTATACTTTCCTATCCTGAATGGAAAATTATTTCGTATGGAGAATGACTCTAGAAGGATAAAATCCCTATCTGACAAAACTTGCAAAAATCTGAACTGAATAATAGATGATGACGATGATAGCAATAACAATAACAGAAGCTTTAGAGAGCCACACAAACAATTAAAAAAAAACTGATTTGCAAGCTGCTCTGGGAGGCTTTTTGGCTAAAGAACGGGGTTAAAATGCTTCATATGAACAAATGTCATAACATTTTTGCCACAAGGCATTTGTTATTTAAATTTAAAATCAATTTCTACTAGAAATTGACAGAAAATGAACATTTTTCATTTCGGTGTTAATATGCACATTTTAGTAATTGAAAATTTCCACTAGGAAATAGAAAAGTTTATTTCACCACTTTCCCCATGAATTAGGCAATGAAAGTTATGCATGGATGTTGCCCAAGAGGCAATTTCAATGCAAAGCGATGCAAAATGCATAACCTAAAGTAGAAAAGCATTGTCCTCCAACTGGGCCGTAGCTCAAATAGTTTAGAGTGTATTGAATATTGTTTATTTCTAAAAATGCTCCACAGGAGAGATTTAAAAAACAAACCAACAAACCCAAACTGTATTTGTTCCTCAGCCAGACAGTATTTTACCTGGAATGCAAAACCTTTCCACTATTGTAAAATATAAGACTTTGGTTTTCACAATGTCCTTATTTAAACAAAGGTTAAAATGATGATGCTTTGTTTGTGAGTAATTAAATCAAAGACATTTTTTTGTAACTGGTTACTTTATAATCAGTAGCCCACTTTATACGTGGGCTATTTATTAGGAAGAAATTGGATACTTAGGAAGCTCTGTGATATTGGCAATATCTAATCAGAGATCTTCAGTGCATCCACCAACTAGAGAAGGGCAAATTCTGTTGTTTATCATAGTTTATCGTCCACTACGAATAAAACCATATCTATTTAAAGCATTTATGTACTGCTGGTCTTCTGAAAAGCACTACTACATTTTGAAATAATAAACCAGTATTAAAATGTCCAGCTTTAGCCTCCATTCCACCTGATTTTCTTTAGTCTAATTTAAAATAGACTACTTCTGAGGCACAATGATCATACCTAAGCTCTTAGTTAAATGACAATTGCACTTGTATAATATTCTATGTATACTGTATTATACAATTGCCTGCTGGAGTTCTGTGGTCCAGATAGATGCCAACAATATATGTGGAAAACTGAATAAGATGTCATTAGCTATGGAGAATAATATGAAGGCATGTGAGTGCATCTGCACACATGTCCATGGCTTCCGGGAAAAAGTAAGGCTTTAGTTTCTTTGTAAAAGGCAAAGAGAGAGGTTACTGAAACTGTATTTTTTAGAGCAATATGTGGAAACAACAAAGCTGGGAAACTATTTTCCATATGAGTCCCCGGAGCATGCAACTCTGGCAGGCAATGGCTTAGTACATTAGTATCTCCTGAAATTCTTCCAACTATTGGGAACTGCTTCATTATTATTTAATAATATTTGGCTCAAATTGGCATATCCCTCGGCTGTACAAAACCATGTTTTATGAAATAGCATGCTTTCTGACTATTGGATGTGTGTGTGTGTGTGTGTGTGTGTGTGTGCGTGCATGCATGCATATATATATTTAAGTGTATGTGTGTTTTAAACACATACACCCTTTCTATCCGAGCCTTACACTGTAAGAAATAAAATAAAATATGAAGTTAAACTATGAACTCAAATTAAATAGAACTAATGATGAGGAATAGATGATACTCTGCCATTTTTCACAGCCCTACTCATGAGAGAGAACATACATTTATAATAATAAAAATTGCCTATTTGGAGCAAAGCCAGCCCAGGACATATTGCTGCCTGGGATGCCCAGAATAAAAAGACCAAAACACCTCCCCACCAGCAATCAACACCCAGATGAGCATAGATTAACATCAGACCCACAATCAAGAAGTAAACAATGCCCCAATCAAGAAACAGCCAAACAAGCTAACAATAAACAGTCCAACCAATGACTATGCAAGACCACTCCCACCAACACTGACAGGGCAAGCCACTAGAACATAAATTGAGAGCAAATTCCTCTCCTTATGGAAAAGAACCGGTAATGAACATCTGCAAGAAAACAACCAAGTTCAGAGATCCCTCCTACATTTTTCAATATATGCAATTCAATGCAAATAAGGAAAACAAATGAACCTTACATTGGTCAATACTTTGATTGAATTACTCTACTGAATGAATAGAATTATGAATCAAAAGGAGTATTTGTGTCAAACAGTAAATCAGGTGAATGTGAAGTACTTTGTAGCATTGTGGGTTCAATACCTTTTCTACAGTGATTTACACAATCTGAAGAGTAGCCAGACTATTTTCTACAGTTGTTGAAGTTGTTACCAGTGACATATAAAGTTGTGGTTTTATTTGTGATAGCTCTTTGATATTGCCATGAGTATCTCCCCAATGAGATGTACTGCCTTATAAAACTCTTTTGGGATAGCATAGCTAACTGCTCTGGGGCTTCATATATTTTCTTAGCTCTCAACTACTTTTCCGTTGCCAATTACATGCTAACAACTTGCTGTCTTTTATATATTTGAATATTATACTTCCAAGCTGATTCTGTTATTGCACTTGGGAATTTATATTGGCTCCCATCACTATTAGTACCAGCTCAAGAGTGTCCAGATCACGAGTCATTTTTAAGTCAAGCCTTGTGTTTAAATTCTGCATGTCCAGGACATTAATGTCTCTTGATATCAGAGAATGGGTTCTCAACTAATACTGGTCTAAATGTTTGCAAGGATATAAGATGTTGAAAGAAGTTTCCTGTGTCAATCTCCTTTTCATCCGCTTGCTTAATTCTATAGCATTACATTTGGGCTAAGGCAACTTCAATATATGGATGATACACTTCATTATATCTCTGCTGTTTATCATGTGAGTGATGCTGTGGATGTCTTAGTAGTTGGAGACTATAGGAGTCTGGATAGGGAGCAGCAGTGTTCAACTTAAGCAGAGGGGGTTCGGATTGTTTCTATAGAGTAGGTAATAAGCCGCTGGAACCGGTTCTGGTCGGTGGGTGCCGCCATCTTTTTTTTGGAATTTTTAATGGGTCCTTTTTCTTCTGCGCATGCACAGAAGCTGGGTTTCGGCCACTGCGCATGCATCGCCATCTTGTTTTGGGCCTTTTTTTGGGGGATTTTTTGTAATGTTTTTGTATTGCGCATGCGAGCACACGCCCATGAGACGCAGTTACGCTGCACAGAAGGAAGCAAATCAGCAGCAAGGTAACTTAACCCTAGGAAGGTCAAATAGTTCTGGGTTTTAGGAACCCCTGGTTATGGGGACCTTATGTGGCCCAGGAAAAGAGCCCTTTCTATAAAGTGCCTGCTCTCTGGAACCTGGAGATCAGATTCACCCCTATCCTGTTTTATCTTTAAAAGGCCTTAAAGATCACAGTAGGGTTCCTGGAAGTGTGGGAACTCTAGAGTATGGTTTTATTAATTATTGTGATAAGTTGGTTCTTTTTCAACTATTTGTTTTGTTTCTTATGATATTGTTATATTTTTCTAAGTAATAATCACTGCCAAGAATCATGTATTCTAAGATAGGTAACCATATAAATATCAATGTAAGGAATAATATCCCACTATATTATCTTTCTTCTATTCTTCTGGTAACTACTTTCCTGCCAACAAAGCATAATTCGAGTCCTTCACTGAATAGTAGGCCACCTCTACCAGATACAAAGCTTGCCAGCTAGCTCTTCCAGTATTCTTAGCATTCCATAATATTGAGTGAATAGACAGTAAGGCACAAGAGCAAATCAACAATCATTCTTCTGAATGACAATTCCAGAAGTGGGCGGGTTTTGCCAAAGTGCCATGTCTGGATAGGCACTACAGCAAAATTAATAAATGGTGGCCCTTCCCAAGAAATAACATGCTTAACATACGCTACATCAATCTTTCTGGTAGCTAGAAAATCCAAAGGTCAGAGGCAATCATGTCACTCCCTATCAGGGCAAGGCAAGGCAACAATCATTTTTCTGTATGATATCATTTTTTAAGCAAAGCACATAGAAAAGTAAGATCTGACTTTAAAAACAATTTTTATATCTATAACATGTGTCAATGGCTGTGCTGACCTTTTCTATTTCCTCTGCTTTAAAAGGGGCACAGGAGGAACATTTAAAAAAAAATATTGTGGTGAAAGCTAGTTGAAGCTTGGCAGGGTAAATTTATTCTAAAAGGCCATCTATCATTCCTGCAGTTTTATTCTGATTCCACTAAAAAATGGAACAGCTGCAAGCATTTCCATTCTTCCCCATTTGGGGAATTATTCATTTTTTAAACTGAATTTTGAAATATCTTGAATTAAATTGGTTTTTCCTCGATTCACAAGTCCAAATTTCCAATCTAATTGAATCAAGGCCAACTTGTATCTTATGAAAAATAAGTAATAATCAGTCTATAGTAAAATAAGTTCAAGAAGCATTTCAAAATGGGTCCTTTAACTTTATGTTGTCTTTGTTGGTTTAAGGTCAAACATTCATATATTTTTTAAAGGGAAACAAACAAGTCTGGAACTTATTTATTATTTCCTAATCTTTGTGTAAAGCTTAGGAAAGAGTTTACACTAAAACTTTCACTTTAATGGGACATTGTGCTTGATAAAATGTCCACATATCAGTGTATATTTTCCTGTCCCATTTTTTATTTAATAAGGGCCTGGTCTCCAAATGAGTAAACTGCATTCTTTTATGAGATTAAACATGCTGGAATGTATCACAGTTTTGTTTTCTAATTAAAAGACACTATTGGGACACGCAGAACAGCAAGGGGCCTCGGCCGATTGGAGGGAAGAGTGATTTCTCCATTGAAAATAAATGCCCCAGCTGCTCTACAGGCAACAAAATGGCAAGGAGAGGGATAGGAAAGAAGCGTTCTCACAGATGGGACCACACCACATGGTCAGTGGAAGTAGCCCATTTTACTTCACAATAACTAACTCAATTATTTTGCATCAATATTTGAAGCGCTTGTGCTACCATGCCTTAGAAATAGTATCTGAGAAGCCAGGCTACTAATACCATAAGGGTAGTATAACAGAAATAGTATCTGAGAAGCCAGGCTACTAATACCATAAGGGTAGTATAACATATTACACGGCAGAATCTATCCATGAAAAATATTGCCAGCAATTTGGAATGATAGGTTATTCTTTCTAGTCCTACTTTGTGCCATCTAGAATTAATTATTGTTATAGGCAATTGATCCTTAACCAGTATATCTTTGCATATCGATACAGCAGTTTGAAGATTCTTTTCATTTGATCCTTTCTTTTCCTTTATCTCTGAATACTGGAAAATAGTGATTATTTCTTACCAAAACCCAAGGTTAGATACTTATGGGATAGTATTTCCATTAGAAAAATAGGTACAAGGCACAGCTGGAGTCTTCTCAAACTATGAAACCAAGAGCAAAACTATTGAATATAGTGAAGCTGTGTTCACAGAGTAAGATCGAGAATTGCTGTTTTCTTTTTTATGCCTGCTGACAACATTATGTGGTATTATGAAAACTACTGTGGTTCTTTACATGCATTGCTTCAAAGGTTCAAAACAAGGAGGGAAACAGGAAGTTGAAGTAGACTATGTTCCTTCCTCTACTGCTTGCTTGAAATGTTTAAAGTTAAGAATGTATGTTTTCATTTCCAAATTGAAGTTCTTCAGATATGTTGAATCTACAACTTCCAGAATTCCAAGAGTGACCATACTCCAGAAATAATTCTGGACTTTGTACTTCTGATATATCTGGAAGGTACCAGTTTGGAGAAGGCTGCTCCCCTCTAAGCAGAAATATATAACATTAAAAATAAACACTGTGAAACCAACTAGCTATGCTAGAGAATGATATGACTGCATTTCCTTTTTGCTCTGGATTGCATCTTCTTTCCTTCCTTCTCTTTATTCTTACTACAACTTCACTTCTCTCCATTCAATCTGTGTACTACCAAAATTCTTTGTAATTTTGATTCTTTGTAATTTTCAGTTGGGCAAAAATTGGAAAGTGTAGGGCAATAATTATTAAACAAAGATAACTCAAATAGATTAACATACAGAATGCTGAGACACAGACTCCTGTGGGAATGAGATTTGGTTGCTTTAGCACCACTATGCCTTCCCTGATTACACTTCCCAGAAACTTATAGGTTGCATGACACAAGGGAAGAGACAAGGGGTGAAGCCTCACCTTCTTTTTCATCTGCTTCTAAGGACGGGTGTCAAACTCTTGTTGTCACAGTGGCATCACATGATATATAGGGACTTTTCCCCCCTTTGCTAAACCATGAGTCACGTACTGGGCATGGCCAGTGCTTGACACATCTGGCCGGAGACCTGGAGTTTGATAGCCCTGCTCTAAGGTACTTAATCTAATAAACTAGCAGCATGGCCCAACAGATGAGCTGTGGTTGAGCTGATATCAGTTATGATCTAGATTTTACACTAACTGTAATAACTTGCATTCCTTGCTACAATTCTCCTAACTAGGCAGTTGAACCCATATAGTATGATTCCCCTTTTTCTTCAGAGTTGTTTACACAAGCCTCATAGTTTTGCTGTCTGCCAGACATTTGTCATGATTGCTAAAAATGCCTGCATTCCTGAATTTGGTTCTGGAATTTCCCATTTTTCCACTGAATATTGCACAATGAGCTGTTGCAATTTAAGCTTTATCCTCATGTTTGTTTTGCATTAATTTATTGGCCTTTTTTCAGTAGTCCTCTTTTTTATTGTTTCCATAGCATGTTATTTTTTGTAAATAATGAAATGTATAAAGTGTATTATTTTATTTACCCATAAGCAGAGGTGGGTTCCTACCAGTTCGGACCGGTTCTACCGAGTAGGTAGTAGGCCACTGGTGACATCACGGAGCCGGTTCTGGTCCATGGATACCACCATCTTTTTTTGGGAAGTTGTTTTTTTGGGGGGGGAAAGTTTTGCATTTTTTCCGGATTTTTTTCTTCTGCGCATGTGCAGAAGCTGAGTTTCCAGCACTGCGCATGCATTACCAACTTGTTTTCAGCCTTTTTTTGGGGGGGTTGGAATTTCTTTCTACTGCGCATGTGTGCTCCCATGAGGTGCGCCCACGTGGCGCGAGAGGCAGTGAACTGGCGGTGAGGTAAGTTAGAACCCACCCCTGATCAATATGGTTATATTCAGATGTTCCAACAGGGCACTCATCACTATTATAATGAAGCCCCACAATCTTGCTTCCAGTAGCCCTCTTTTTAACCTTTCCTTCCACCTATCTTAAAATTATAAATTTATCAAAATATGATAATTTGAGTCTGGCTATTTGTGGAACAATAGATATAAATAAATGGTGATTGGAGGAAGCATTCAACTTCTAAAAAACAAAATAAAGACTTGGCAAACATTTTGGCAAACAACAGAACAATATCCTCCAAAGAGGTCAGTAAAACCGTCAGGGTTTAAGGGCTTTTCCATAGTTGCCATTATTAGTCCAATATTAATAGTAAAGTACTATTTATTAAACTAATTTCATATAATAATTTTTTGATGAACAATCTAACACTTCGCAAAGGGAAACCAAAGACCTCAAGAGTTTGGCTAGCCCTGCCATAAAATAAGTTCTTGGATTGCCTTTATTGTTGTTGTTGTTTTTCCAACAACATTTTTTCATTTTTTCATTTAAACATATATATTTTGTGGACCATACATTGACTGGGTCAAGTCTTTTTTAAACAATGTTAACAATAATAATACAAATCACTCTGTGTAGTCCTAATCTTCCAACTTCAACAATGCTATCCTCTTTTCATAATCTTTTATCATATTCCCATGAATTCATTTAAGCATAAATATCATGTCCTTATGCCATGTATTTGTTCCCCTACTAAATGCTATTATTAACTTCCATCCAAATGTGTAGGATTATTAATAACGCCAAATATAAACAATATTAAATCAATCCCGGGAGTGTATCTCAAAGTCCCCATAATTTCCAATCCTTAATATAAAAAATTACAATATATTTTAACATACTATAAATATTAATAATACCACTAATGTCAACTCATAAAGCATGTCCCTGTTTATTATCGAGTTGCCATGGGAGAAAAGGTGGGAGCACATTCCACGCATGCCTTTAGCTAGAGCCAGATCTCATATTACCACAGTAGGCTTATGAGGTGTAGAATTCTACCACCTGCTGGAACACCTCGTTGGATAATGTGATTTATGACACAGACTGAGGGGAGGGGGAAACAGGGGTAAAGTTCAGCCATAACTCACGTGAATTCAGATTTGACTTCGCTAGGCCATTGCCAAAATGTTGTCCCTAATAAATGAATGGATTTCTTTTGAAGTTTGGCTCGAGAGTCATGAATTAATTAGGACATCTTTCGGAATCCTGACATCCGAGCTGTCAGCTTTCAAGCTGACCAGCTTAGCATCTTTTAACAGCTGAGCCATCATACCCCTGGTGTTAGGAAATGAAGCTTGGAATATGTTGAAGAGCCTAGGACATTGAGGGAGAACATTTGCTTTATATTGTGGACTCTCTACATTTTGATTATCTCCATATCTCCATATGTGGGCATTGTACTGAGTGAATCATCATCACTCAGTCAAAATGTCCTCTTTTAGAAATCAAAAGCTATGGGGGAACATTCTGTGACCTGCTTCAGCCCAGGGGAAGAATGGCATTAAACTGTAATAAACACAAAAGGGAAAAAAAATGCATTTTCTGGGGTCTCCAACCAATGATTGGTTGATTTACTCATTGGCTGCTTTAATCAAGCACTTGTAGGCTCTTTTGTGATCACCATCACAAAAAACTGCTATGTAGTGTTTATCTACTGTCTTGTTATAAGGGAAAAGAAAAAGCTTTGTATAATCCCTTTCTATGGGATGGGGTTCATCCTACTTCCTATGAAAATAGGAAATGAATCAAATGAGAAAATAAAGAATCTAATAAAGAAGTATTCCTCTCTGCAATAAATGGCAACTCTGGATATTATGTACTTTTTAAAATGTGTGTCCATAGATGTACTTGACAGGTTCTATTCTGAGTATAAGAAAGAACTGCCTTTTTTATATGGAATGCAGAAAAAAAACATGTATTTTACG
>JANHFT010001783.1:41739-53508 GCA_032467955.1 Pseudoxenodon macrops | reverse complement strand
AATCTGGTGAGGGTGGGTGGTGGTGTCATGTGTTATCTTGGGTTCGGTGTCAATTTTCGTGGCTGGGACTCGTTTGTCATCGAAACGTCACCAAGATACTCTCAATCTTACACGGGAAAAGACCCAAATATGCCAAGACTTGCATACCTATACCCGTGAAAACCTACAAAAACACACACATATATATAGTCCTGCTGATGACAAAATACACTCAAAAACACCACCTGGATAAAGTTGGAAGAAAATCTGAAGAGTAAGACAGGAACCCAGAATCCTTTTTCTTAAGGGAAGACCATATTGGAAAAGTTGCAAGGCATTCCACAGCATTGACGTGCAAAGAGCTTCCTCCAAGTTCATGAAATCTGGGGCGGTAATAATTCACCACCTGTATGGTGGAGCCAAAGCAAACGATGTTCAAGGAAAATAAATATACACTCACCAACTCCCAAATGCTATTGGGGAGCAATATGCTATTGGTCTGCACATTCACCTGGTCTTAGAGGGAGGAAAAGGTGATGAGTAAAGTATGGTCCCTTTGTGATCCTTTGAGCAATGCCTGTCCCAGACATTCTGGAAATGTCCTTATAGGCTTGGTGCCCTGCAACTCAAAGTGCACATCTGGTGCAGACTCTGAATGGGGAACAGCTGCTCTCAGAGGTATGCTGCCCTCAGGAGCACACATTCTACTCCATTCTACTCCTAGATATGTTGCAAAGTTCCTGCTGATTGAACCAGAAATAACTTTCCCTCCACAGCTGCGAGCAAGATCTTCAGGCACTTTTTAGCTGGCTCACACAGAGAGCTTTTCCTTTCTCTTTCCTTTCTTTTCTTTTCTTTCCAAAAGGCATTCCAAAGCAGAAATACACTTCCCTGAGGGAAGATTGGATTTAAAACTCTTTCCCTGTAGCAAAGAAATCACTGCACAATCAAAGAAATAAGAAGGTCATTATTTCGTACAATTACTGTTTCTTTAAAACAAAGTCAGTGTGAAAACACCAAATGCATTTAATTTGTACCTTACACACAGACACAGAGGCAAGTGGAAAATCCAATATTATTTGGATATACACAAGAACCTCTTGCTAATGGTGACATTTTCATAACTCTCTGCAAATCCAACTTGATTCAATTTGAACTGGAGATTCAAGATTTGAAGAGGGTATTGACTTTGTGAGTTGAAATTTGAGGGTAAACTGTATTCAAGCTCCTTCAAGATTCACTTTGAACAAAAGATTCATCCATAAAATAAAATGGGTATGCTTCAAAAAGTAGGCACTGCTTTACTTTTTCCCCCCAGAATGGAATGATAGACTCTGTATACAATTAGATATTTAGCCTGCCAAGTTTCACTTGGAAGTATCTAAGGAGTTCACTGAAGTAATTTTTAAATGCTTGTCCAAGCTATCTTTGTCTTATGGCAAAAATAGCTTGGGTGATGAAAAATCAACATAATAACCTCCAAATTGTTCACAAAAAAATCGTAAGCTGCCCTGAGCTAATACTTCAACTTTAAAAGTCCCCCCCCCCAGAATTACTTTAAAAGTAAGTTTCTTCTTTTCCATTTGCTTTTCTGAGTATCAGTTTTGGCATGACCTTAAAAATGGCCATTGATGACGCTTGAATGTGTAGTGTTTTGTTTCCCTTAAGCCATGGTGGCCCAGTGGTTAGAATGCAGTTTTGCAGGCTAATTATGTCAACTGCCAGCAGTTCGATTCTTACTGGTTCAAGGTTCTCTCTCCTTCCAAGGTTGGTAAAATGAGGACCCAGATTGTTAGGGCAATATGCTGACTCTGTAAATCACTTAGAGAGGGCTGTGAAGTGGTGTATAAGTCTAAATGCTATTGCTATTGTTATCACTAAGTTGTATGATACAATCTTTTGGACAGGATAGACTTCCCCATTTAGGATGGTGTAGTATTTCTTCCTCTGATCATTAAGAGCATTGGCATAGCTGGTGGGAAAGTTTTGTACTTCCTTGTTAACTCAGTTAACATTGGTGGAACTTTATTTTTATTTATTTATTTATTTTCATCAAGCAAGTATTAGAAAACAGATACAAGTATAAACATGATTATGAATACATGAGATGGATTCGGATAAAAGGGAACAATAGGGCAGGGATGGTAGACACAGTTATGCACTTATACACGGTGTGTGGCTTCCTGCAATATTCTACCTTAGCTAGTTAGCACTGATAGAAATCAAGATGACACAGTAAGATACAGTGAACAGAAATAGGCAAACTGTAAAGAAAGAAGCTAGGACAAATTACTCCTGTATCATAATGCTGGATTAGCATTTGTAAGCGCCATTCACTGATTGTCATGGGATTTAAAGCTGCCCAATTCTGCGGAACATCAAAGGTTGACACAAGAGTACAAGCAGGATTGTTCTACTTCAAGTGATGAAATTTTAGATGAATGCTTAGTAGTGTTGGCAAGAGAAGTTTTAGAAGTATGTGTTCCATTATCTAAAGGGAATGCAAAATTAAGGCCAGAGTAAAGATGCTGACAGCTAAGAATGAATGAAGATTCAAGTACTGTTATTCTCACCATCCCAAAAGGGCACTGATAAGCACATAGATTAATAAGGTGATAAATCTCACAGGATGGCTACTCATGGCAATGTGAGAAAGTCTACAACATTATTAGCTTCCCACCCCTTCCTGTGTTCTCTCATTTATAATATAGTACAGTATTGCATATGTTACAAACTCAGAGGCAATAGAAAAAAAGTCAAATCTATGAAGAACTTTTAAGTCATCTGACTTAACTTGCAGATTGTTCTCAACCTACAACCATAGTTGAGGCCAAAATTTCCATTGCTAAGCAAGGTGTTGTTGAGTGAGTTGTGCCTGACTTTATGATATTTTGTGTCTCAGTCAAGCAATTCACTTTAGTTGTTAAGTAAATCATGCAGTCATTAAGCAAATCCAACTTCCCCCATTGACTTTACTTTTGGAAATAACTGGGGAACTCATAGCAATCACCCATAATGCTGCAACCAGTATAAATTCATGCCAGTTGTAGAATTTTGATCTTATGACCATGGGAACGCTGTAACAGTCATTTTTTCCCACTGCTGTTACAACTTTGAATGGGTGCTAAATGAATGGTTGAAAATCAAGGACTACCTGTACCAATTGAAGGTAAATCCCTTGGTGAATTCATTGATCTGCTTCAATGATGTTATTCATCCAAAGCTTCTTGAATTAAAGAATCTTTAAATACATGCAATTCCACAAAGGAGGAATGGAATGAAGATGTCAAGTCTTCTAACAACTTAATTTTACAAGTTAAGATAAGATACAATCTTAAAATACAATTTTCCTGTTGTAACCTTACATAGAATAGCATGAGCTGGTGGATAAACTAGGTTTAAAATAATCTGGCCAAAATGGGCTAGCACTATCCTTAGTGTTAGTGTACGCAGTATGTGGCAAAGGTACAACTCATGCTGATAAGCAAGTGTACCATCTTTATCTTTATGTGAAAGCCAAGATAGAGCAAATCTAATAATGAATGAATAAAATGGAAAAAATTAACCCAAGTACATATGTTGCTTGGTTTTGAGCATAAACATCACTTCCAAACCACAACAATCTAAAATCCTGAAACAATGTCATGTTGCAACACTACAACACAAACTCCATCTTTTCCTATGCATGTTGTAACATCACATGTTAAGTTTTAAAGGGATAGAGTCTGTATCCCAATGTCATGATGTGTATTTGCTCACTTATCTCAACCTTCCTAAACTTCTATGATTGGAGAAATAAGAGAAAAAAGAAAGATGTAATACAGCTGAATAAATATATCCAATTTTGCAAAGTTCACAAAAACTGTATATGAATGGAATTAAAGATTATGGGGTAGTTATGAATGGCACCATTAAAATATCTGCCTAAAAGTATGTCTAGATGCCATCTAGACTGTTGTAGGTGTATATGAAGATGGGGATTTGAATATTTTTAGTAATTTCATGTTACGTTCTAGTAGAACCTGCAATGGGTTTTTATAAACATTATATATCATTCTGAATCACTATGATCCATTAGGGGAAAAAACCTGCTGAGTGACATAAATGGATTTTGGCAATAAGACAGGAGAGAACAGAAAAAGCAAAAGAACCCAAAAATGAATGACAATGGGTTAGGGTTGATATTGAGGAAAAAACATCTAGTTGAGGTACACTTTCTGGTCAAGCAGCAAGACTTTCCATCCCTATATTCAAAAATCATCAACAAGCTGTGAGTTACGCCCATAATTTAAAAAGAAGGAAGAATTCCATACACAGTGTAGAATGTAAGAGAGAATATGGAAATTAAGTCTGGGCCCATCTTTTGTTCTGATCTGTAATGCTCTGTATTAAGATTGTCCTCTTTTAATGGGTTTCGAAAGAATTTCGTGCATAATGGCACTTTAGTCATTATGTTAACGTCAACAAACAAGGCAGATTAATGTTTCAAATCCTGAGCTGTCTCGCGGATGGCTTATTAGAATTACAGGCAGATCTTCATTAGAATGAATGGCATCTGATTTTCGCAGCTCGCCACAACAGGGGCGGCCTCTTGCCTGAGTGTCACCCTGCCGATGACAACGTTGGCCATTATGAATGACACTCCACAATTCGTTACTTCCTGCCTCAAATTGTAGTTAATCTTTCATCCAAACTGTACACATGTGCAGCTTTAAGTGGGCTATTGCAGCAAGTACCCAGTAATGCTGCAAGCACATGGAGACTGACAGAAGGTAAATTGCTTGTCAGGAGGTCTGTATTTCAATTCACAGCATATTCCAAACACGTCGCAGCAAAAGCTCTCCACAACAGCTGCTTTCATTGCTAACTATTTTTGATGTAAATGTCAATAAAGCTCCAGGCTCTTTCATATTTGGGGCCAAGACTGTCCATCTTTTCCTATGCGGGTTGGCAGGTTGAGTTCCATTTATCTACTCTTAGGAGCATGTCTTGTAATAATGATTGTCTCCAGAGACTGTTTAGGGTGATTGAAAGCAGTGATTGGGACAATAGGCTGCTGGATTTCATTGCTGGAGTGGGCTGACAGGTGACTGCTTTTATATCCTTTCATCTGGTGGAGAAGGACTTTTTTTAAATAGAAAAGTGCCACATGTTTATAGCTGATCAACAGACAGATACAGATTGCTACCCTTAGGGCACCTGTCCTACAGTTCTCTTTACAATTATTTGAAATTCACTTATATTGTCACAGCAAAGTCCAGAGGTTTTTTTTTAAGAGTGGTAATTTCAAGAAGATCATTAGAAAATCAAAGAATGTCCATGTTGTAATATATGCATTATGGTACTTAATCATGGTAAATTACAAAGCTTACACATGTCTCAGTAATCCATTTTTTGCATTAATACTCCTATTATAGTCCTCCTTTTCTGACAATTAAGGAAGTCTGCACACTAACAATCCATAACTGCAATTCAAAAGCCATTGGAGCAACATCAAACATTGTCCCTTGTATTAAGTTTATCTCATTTACAGTCCATCCTTCAAAGTTTCCATTTCAAGTGGCTTAGTAAGAGGGATAACTCTTTCTCTTGTTGAGGTCTACATATCCTACTGAGTAAATTATTGTCCCTCCAATCCCTGCCGGTGGTGAGAACGGCTGAGATTGGTACAATCCCTGCCAGTGATGAGAAGGTGGAGCTAACCCTTTTCTCCTATTTTCTCTATTTTTGACATTTTCTTCTTTCTTTCTATGAACAACAGATTGACCAGGAAGACAATGGATGTAACACAGAGAAGGAATAACATTGAAAAAGAAGAGCATGTGGCACTTCCAAGACAGTAGGCAGGTAAAAGAAATTTGAGCTAAATGTGGGCTAGAAATGCAACCTAAGAAAAAGTCTCAGAATAGATTCTCCTCAATTCTTGGGAAGGTAAAGAGACAAAGGAAACACAATCAGACCTGAAAGATTCTGTTATCATAACCCTATCATAAAAATAGTATTGACATATGTGACTGGCTTCTTAGTCTGGTCTATTTTGCAGGGTTGACAATAGCTAATTAGCTTCTGAAAGAAGGATAATGGTCTATATAGAACAATGGATTAAAATTGCCAAGAACTGCTATTATGAGATGGGCACTAAACCAACAAACAACCTATAGGTCATACAGCAGGCGATGAATTTACATTTACATAACAAGAAAGAAATTAAAACACGGGCTTAATCTGTCTTTTATAAGGCAGCTTTTTGCAGCTGGGAGCCTTATGATGATAACAACTGTTATTCTCAGGTGCCATGGTCAACAACCATGCAGGTTAAGAACTCGAGCTTGGCTTGGAGATACTAGTAGGGAAGTGTAGCTATCATATACTCTTAACTGAAGATTGCTACACTCCTAATTTGGATGGCTGTCCTCTTCCACCAAGCATGCAGCTTTGGAAGGGATGCATATGGAGTGGTAAAGGAAGAAGGGGACACTGTCTAACCAATCAGATCACCTGAATCAATCCTCGTGATCAATGGGGTGACAGATGTCACAACCAGGTCACCTTCACATCCAGGCTAATAACCTAGAGACCTCTTCCTTAAGATATATAGAAGAGAACCAGCTTTTATAGGGACAATATTCAAAATTCAATATTAGAATTTTTTTTTACATGATGAATTTTACAAACATCCTGGGAGAAATACTAACATCAGCCTCATCTTATGGCTCCCCACTCACAGGATAGATAAGCTTTGCATATGCTATATACAGTATCTACTCTCGGCTTCTTTTGTTTATATAAAGTTACGATGTAGTTTAGTTTTCTGCTTGTAAATAAACCTTCTGATTTCAGTGGTATGTAAAAAGGTTTGCTGTTTTAAATTGATTTTAGAAAAGAAAAAAGTTCCAAAATACCTCGAACTACGCTGCCTACGTTCCGACCTAAGCACAGTACACAAAATTATCTGCTATAATGTCCTACCTGTAAACAACTACTTCAACTTCAACCACAATAATACACAGACAAACAATAGATACAAACTCAAAGTAAACTGCTTCAAACTTGATTGCAGAAAATATGACTTCAGCAATAGAGTGGTCAATGCCTGGAACACCCTACTTGATTCTATTGTTAGTTCCTCAAACCTCCATATCTTTAACCTTAAACTGTCTACCGTGGACCTCACATCATTCCTAAGAGGTCTGTAAGGGGGCGTGCAGAAGTGCACCAGCGTGCCTACCGTCCCTGTCCTACTTTCCCCATTGATGTGTACTCATTTTATGTGTTCATGGCCATGTTATACTCGTTTATATCCATTTATTTGTACCAATCTCATGCAATCACGTCCATGTCTATACTAATACCTGTTACCTTGTACATGTTGACAAAATAAATAAATACAAAAATGCAAAATGATGATGACCCTTTGCTTACCACCATATAGGAAGCTTATGCTGAAAAGACTATCAATTAGAATTCTAGAAACAATATGGCAAATGGTAAGAAATTACTCACTCTGAACCAGCATCTGGCTCATTGGCAGACCCCAAAGGCAGTTGTGTTGGCACCTTTGAAATTCCCAATGAGTCTGTGCAGTTGCCTATGGTAACACTGCAGATGGGATCTGTCCTTTTTTTCCCCCTTTCTTTTCCCTTTGCTTACTATGTTCCCCTCCATTCACTTTCATTTCTCCACAAGGCTTAGGCACATTCAGTCAGTATTCCCACTTTACATAATGTAGAATCCTCCAATATAAAAAAGAAAGACAATTTTTAGAACACTCTTTAACTGTCCTTCATAGGCAAGAAAAAAAGAAAATGACCTAAAGGTCTACTTTATATTTTAGGTAGACCTTTCAGAGAGAAAGAGGCACTTCTTTGTTTCTGCATTGTTGATATTATCTCTTAGCTTTTAGAAAAAAAGTGGTCTTAAATCACTATCTCCTAGAGTTTTAAGCATACTCTTTTTCTCCTGATGGATTTTTTCCAGCACCCACCATGCTTTTCCAGCAAAGTATGTCTCCTCCAGTAAGTCATCAAACACAAAACTATATTTAATACATTTATATTTAATTTTTTATCAAAAAAATTCCAGTGTAGCTTTAAATATTCTTCTCAAGTATACTAAAGACTAAAAGCAAATGAATATACTACAAATCAAAACGCCGCAACCACCCACAAACCTTGTATTCCCATTTTAGTGTAACTTCTCAGCTTCAAATATCTCATCTGAATATAGCATTATCTACTTGGGTAGATTTGCTGTTTTTTTCTATCTCAGAATAGTAAAAAGATGTATTTGTTGCCACTGTTTTTCCACTCTTAGTTTTTAAAATCTTTTCTTGGAACTAGGGATATTCAAACATTTGATTTTGTCCTTTAAAAAAGAAAAAAAAGTATGTTTTTTGTTCCTCTTGGACTGTGGTGTACATTCAGCAAACTGCTGCATTTCACAGTTGTTTAAATTCTGTGATACAGCTCAAATTATTATTTTTAAAACCACCTACACAAGTCCATGCTTAGTACAAAATATTGCTAAAATGCCTCCTCCATTTGAAAATCTATTATACATAGTTTTAATATGAATTTTTATATGAATTTTGCAGCTTACAAAAAAACTGAGATACTACAGATGTATGAATAAAGGGATTAGAAATAGATACAAGCTAGAAATAGATTGATCCAGACATCTCTATAGAGAAATCTTTTTTCTGTAGAGATTGCTGGATAGGACACAACAGATCAAATAAAACAAATGGATCTGGTAAACAGAACAAATTCTTTTTTTACTTCCCACTATGCTGAAAGACTTACAACAGTATAGTACACTATAGTCTGAATCTGACAATATGTCTTTCTTGTGAAGTTTAGCTTCAAGTCATTAAACATTCACACATACTGGGCCATCTTCACACATTAATATTTTTCCTGCAAGGAGAATATTTTTCAAAATGGAATGGGTGAAGCAGCCTGTACTATGTTGACTAGGATTCAAACAGATGGCTTGAGTAAGTCCATCTGTCCTCTCCAGGATTCCTATGAGTAACTATAGGTTATCTCATTTCAAAGAGATCAGCTTACACCTTAGAATACTGTACAAAACTTCCTTCTTGGGTTTACTGTTATTGTTACAAATACAGTTGAGTAGCAGTTAGCTGCCGTCTGAAAATGGGCTTCTTCCATCCTGCCAAAGAAGATAGAAACATCATCTTAACCACAGTCTGAAAAAAATGTACTTAAAAATTCAGGTCAGAAAACAACAGCTAGTTTATGAAGGATGAATATTATTCAGAAATACAGTGATAGACATGAAATAAAAAATATACATGAGTTAATTCCATGGACAAGAATGTTTGTTAGTTAGTCTAATATATTGTGTTTAAAAACCATCCATCTCCCTCACAGAGAGACTCTGGACAGTGTACAAACAGACATAAAACATGTAAATCAGGGGTGTCAAACTCGAGTTCATTGAGGGCTGCATCAGTGTTGTATTTTACCTCTGGGATGGTGGTGGCCAGGGTGGACGTGGTCAGCTTGACATCACTCATGTTGGGGCACCTGTGGTGGCCAAGTGCTAAGGCAGGACTTTCCTCAGACTCTCTCTCACTCTCATTATAATCTCCTTCCTTCCATCTTTCTTTCTTTCCTTCCTTCCTTTCTTTTCTTTTTTATTCCCTCTTCATTCTCCTTTCTTCTTCCTTCCCCTCTTTCCGTATTTTTCCTTCCTTGCTCTCTTCCCATCTTCCCATCTTTTTCTTTGTATTTCCCTTTCTCCTTTCCTGTCCCTTCTTGCATGCTCAAATGCAAAAGGGGAAAATTTCTCCTTTTGTTTTGTTTTTAGTTTGTTTTGATAGCTCTCTGCCAGCAAAATGGAACCCGTCCCCCCATGATCCATTTTCACTGAAAGAGGTACCGCGAGCCAGTCCTTTGCTGTTTCCAGGGTAGATCTAAGCACCCCATGGGCCAGATCCAGCCTGCAGGTCTTGAGTGTGACACCCCTGATGTAAATGGTAACATATTATATGAATTGTCAATGTGTGGTATGTAAAACTTCTAGCAAATAAAGTTAGAAATAAATTTATTTTAAATTGTTGTAATTTATCTTTAGTTCTAATACTCTTTGAGGTTTTCCAGCTACTTAAAAGTTTATTATAATTTTCATCTTTAGTTCAATGAAAGAAATAAAATTATATATGTAATCTATAGCAGAGATTTGAGGTTCTGAAAATTCAGGTATGGGGCATTTAAAAAATTTCCAGCAAGAAATTTATGGTAAAAATAGAAGAAAAGGAGGGAAAATATTTAAAAAGTAAGATAATTAAGGTAAAATTAAGATAATGAAGCCACTATCTTTACCAAAGAGAAAATGAAATGTAATGGACAGGAAAAAAATTAGGGGGAAAATGGAATAAAAAATATAAAAGAAGGACAATCCTACTGGGTACATATTAAAACTCTATTGACATTAATTCTTCCTGCCTTCTCACTGCCCGTTTTCCTATGCCCCTCATCTAGACAAAATTAGTTTCCATTTGTTATTGAAAACTGTATATTTCCAAAAGGAATGCCAGGCATTGAAAATTATCATGCCAATCAGCAACTACATATCATAATTTATATTTAATGTAACATTATAATATTTTAAACAAAAATTGAAAATATTTCATTATGGTTCTCCTTTTTTGTGTTTCCAACTTCAAAAATGTTCAGGAACAGAGCCGTGTCTGAAATATAAAGGCTCTTCCATATTGTAATTGTAAACTGCTGGACTCCCTTGTGTAAATCAGTTGAAAATAAAACTGGCTTAAAAAATAGCTTTCTGGATTTCATCCCATCCTCCACTTTGGCCACAATGATGGCTTGATGTTCTGCCCAAACTATGATTACCACAGTTCTTGTTTGGTGGATTTCCCTGATTCTTTACCCTTCCTGGACCAGTCAATTTAAAAAAGAAGCACCTTAATTTTGTTCTTTCTGCTATCACCAAGGCTACAAGAGGAATGGGTAAGATTTTTTGTCAATGTCACTTATTAAAAAAGAAATGTCCCCGTTGTAAAAAAACTGAACATTAAAAGAACAACCTGGTTTTTACTTTTCCACATATGAAGTCATAAAAAATATGATGATACAAATGGATCTGGCCAATGGACAGGATTGCTTTCTGCCTGTCCATCTTCCACATTTATCATCTGCAAGCTGTACTGCATCAAAGCCACAGCTGAATTTCCTCCCCCTCCCATCCCAGCTAGTGGTTTGATTTAGCAATCATATTCTAATAAACAGAACACTAATAGAATAAAACACTTCCTTACTCAACAGCTATTTAACTGGCGAAACCAAGTTGGCACATGTAAGGACTTAAGCTCCAGCTTTTAATTTCAGACATTTTCTGCCTTTCCATTTCAGGAACATAGCTGGGATTTCGCTATATCATTTCTTCAGAAAGATATTGAAACTTAGCTAACATTGGTAGGAATATGAAAAATGCCACTTATTGACTGGCCTCAGATCATCCAGGCTCTCGTCCAGCCTTAGCCATGAAAGCTCATTGGGTGACCTTAGCTTTCTCTTGGCCCAGCTGGGAGAAACAGACACACCAGTCAGAAATTTGACAGAGTCAAAGGAAAGGGAGGGAAGAGGAAAGGGAGGAGAGAGGGAGAAGTAGGAGAGGGAAGGAAGGAGAAGGAGTGGCAGAAGGGAAGGGAGCAGGAGAGAGGAAGGAAGTAGGGAAGGAAGAGTAGAAGGGCTGCAACACCTGGAAGGCTGGGATGGTATGAAAGAAACCCTGAAATTTAAAAGG
>JANHFT010001783.1:19335-37040 GCA_032467955.1 Pseudoxenodon macrops | reverse complement strand
ACTTGGCCAATAAAGAATTCTATTCTATTCTATTCTATTCTATTCTATTCTATTCTATTCTATTCTATTCTATATGCTTGACAAACTAAATAAATAAATAATATATACTAGCATGGTTGGAAGGAGGTCTTTTCAGACACAAAGGAACTCAGTGAGTTGAGAATAGTAAACTCCCAAAACTTATAACACATACCTGAATCCTCCACTAAGTAAATTTACACAGTATAGGATCATTGACCCAAGATATGGGAAAGTAATAAAACTGGTAGAAAGCCAACAAGGGAGAAGGGTTTGAGAACTCATGTTTAGCTACACCCTTTTTCTCAGATGGTACCAGGAGTGAAGAAGTTATTCCGAAATGAGCTGTTCCAATTCATATTTTTCAAATCATTGCACTGAATATTCAGCATTAATACTTGTCCTTTATTTGCCATTACATTTTCAAGTAGGTTTTTTCCAGATGAACTAATGTGAAATGTTTCCCACCACCCCATCACTTTTTGGCTGATGGCTGGTTATGTTTCAAGTATAAAATTAGTATGAAAAATATTTCTGGGAGGTATGTTCCATTAAGCTTTGTGGACCTTCTGAATAAATGTCCTGAAGATTCTTCCAAATTTTAGATTCAGGATTGTCCACAGCTTATGGTTAAAAAAAATCAAGATGATGACCACAATAGTAGATTCAAAGTTCTTCCTGGTTTAAGTTGCAATGAATTAAAAAATCAGAGGGAACTTCAATGAACAGAACAGAACAGAACAGAACAGAATAACAGAGTTGGAAGGGGCCTTGGAGGTCTTCTAGTCCAACCCCCTGCCTAGGCAGGAAACCACTTTAGACAAATGGTTACCCAATATCTTCTTAAAAACTTCCAGTCTTGGAGCATTCACAACTTCTAGAGGCAAGTTGTTCCACTGATTCATTGTTCTAACTGTCAGGAATTTTCTCCTTAGTCCTAAATTGCTTCTCTCCTTAATTAGTTTCCACCCATTGCTTCTTGTCGTACCCTCAGGTGCTTTGGATTTTGAATTGCATCATGAGTTCCATCTTGATTTTTAAAAATAATTTGCAGGTACAGACAATGAAAATAAAATGGCAAGTGGCTACATTTCTGCGTTTGTCACACACACTACAATATAGTGCAGCCAGAGCTGTATCAGCAGCCACCTCTATCCTGACAAAAATGGCATTTAGAGGTGGAAAAAGCAAATGATAAATTCATTCTTTGGGTAAAGAATTTCTCATTGTGAAATGTCTCTGAAATTCTGTATACAATATTTCATTTTGCATCACCTGTTTTCCTAATTGTAATCTCTTCATTGATAAGTGAAGATATATTGCAATACTCTGATAGCAAGTGGAGAAAAGAGACTGCTTAAAATTTCCACCCACTTTTTCAAAGCTGAAGGACATTCTTTACCTTTGATTGGTTTAGACCCCTAAAATGAAAGATTCAGCTAAGACAAAATCTAAATTTGATTTCATTTCATTTACATTTAATTATAATTCAATATAGTTAATATAATTATTTCAGTCATATATTTAATCTTTTCCCTCTCCTGTCTCATTAACATTATAATTTGGTATTAACTACTACAGGTCTTTGAGAACAGTACTTATTTTATTTTTTAATTCAAAACATTTATAGAGCCCCCCATCTTACTGTATATCGATCTGAGTAATCAAGGCTCTTAGAGACCACAAAACTCACTAGGACTTTATTTAAATATCTTGGAATTATGGGTTATATTCTGTTTTGGTTTCTATTAAAAGTGCTTCTCATTCTGCAGGGCTGTGCACATAATTTTTTATCAATCCTTTCTGTCTAAGCAAATTAATAGCCAATATTCCATATCATTCTGCAATTTCTTGCCACTTTCCTGATTAAATATCACCATAGCAAGCAGAGAAAATCAATGCCTATGCTGAACGTCTCCAAAACCACTACTGGATATGACTCAATCTGCTTCTGAGATTTGTTTAACATAATGTTAACACTTTTCCTGTATATAACATCTTCCCATCCCACCACTTTACATTTTCATCCAAATACTTGGACCACAAATACAAGACAGTCAGATTGTATGGCTATGAAAGAGACGGATGTTTAAAAACCCTCTGAAGTGGCTGTCTTCCACAGCACCAATAAGACATCCTTGCCAGAAGTCAGCAGCAGGTTCAGTGAACAACTGAGAATATTCAAGCAAACATTCGCTTCTTTCAGGATCTCCTTTGATGCTGGATCAGATTCGCTCTTGGACTTCAAGATCCTAGCACCTCTTCTGCTCTCAGTTCCAACTGATGATGAGCTACATCTGGCCTGTGAAATGAAAACAGCAAAGCCTTTGATTCCATCCAAGTGAAGTAGATCTTCAGCATCTGCTCAGTTAACATTTGCCAGGATGGATGATACCCTGTCAAAACTTTGATCATTTCAGAAGTGGAATTCCATATTTTTTAAGACTACACTTTCAACAAATTGAAAATATGAGAATATATACCGCTTTTCATAAGGAATCTCCCAGCTTCTTTGTCTGTATATTCTTAAGCTTAACTAGTGTAAAGGAGAAAGAGTATCAATTGTTTACCTGAAAAATCTACAGAAACCATTATTTATTTGTGAGAACTACCCTCTGGAATCTCCTCTTCCATTCTTTGATTATCCTCCATGCATGCTCAGCTTCATCCTTTTGTTACCTCTTTTGTGCCTGTATCCTCTCCTTCTGCAACCCCTCCTTTCTGCCCAGCCGAAGTTTCTGTCTTTGATGACCCAATGCATTTTGCATGCTCAGCATCTTTCAATGTATCTGCTACTTGTCTCCACCCATCTACTGTATATTCTTAATCTCTGCAAGCAACATTTGGCCTGTTCCACTCAAACCAACCATTACAGGGGTGTCAAACTCATGTCGTCACAGTGTCATCACGTGACGTATCACAACTTTTTCCCCTTCGCCAAACTGGGCGTGGGCGTGGCCAGCGCGTGATGCATCCAGCCCGCTGGCCGCAAGTTTGACAGCCCTGAACTATTATATGCCCCTATTACAACTATTACATTGGCCTCTCCCACCAAACTTCTTGCACAAATTATTATTATGCTTGCAGTCTCAGCCAGATGTCTAGATTGGATTTGGCCTTTTTTCCCAATTTTATTCTATTGTATCCTTCCCAAGGACTTGGGATAGGCAGATGATATTTTTTAATATTATTAAAGGTATTATCACAAGTTGTAAGTTCTTTTAAGTAAAGTTGCCTTTTGAAATTGACTGGTGATGATTTTGTCAATGCAGATAATATTCTAGTGGTATTTCAAATATTTGGGACTGTATCCAAGGCACCTATTACTATTGTATTTTTGCTTTCTTTTGCCACAGTCATTCCACTTCTATTATTATAACTATTACTCTGATTAGTTGCATAATCATCCAGAAGTTTAAACTTATTTATTTAAATTTATATGCCACCCAATTCCTAGCCACTCTAGGCTCTGCCTCGTGTAATATATAGAGCTGGATTAGAAACTGAAAGTTCAGCGATGCACTAGAGTTGGAATATACCAGTTGCAAGAGCCAACTGTAACATTTTCTGGAATTTTAAAAAGCCTGTGTGCAGCAGAGGTGAGCCTCTGTACCTGATGCACCAATCAGCTAATCCACATCTATTGGCATAGTAGCAGTGATGAAATCAATTTTTTTTACTACCAGTTCTGTGGGCGTGGCTTGATGGGTGTGGCAAGGGAAAGATACTGCAAAATCCCCATTCCCTCCCCACTCTGGGGCCACCATAGGTGGTATTTGCCAGTTCTCCGAACTACTCAAAATTTCTGCTACCGGTTCTCCAGAACCTGTCAGAACCTGCTGGATTTCACCCCGCATAGTAGCAACAGTAGGAATCAATAGGAATCAGTTCTTAAACATTACCAGTACCAACACTAGCAGAGGCCCAGAATCTAGTCCTCCCTTAGGCATGGAAACTGACTGGGTGATTTTGAGCAGTTACTTTCTTTTAGGCCCAAACTAGAAAATAAAAATAACTTTATCTACCAAACCCTTCAGAACCAGTTTGTAGATTACAGTCCAAAACTTTCAGTAAGGGGACCTTCATCAAGCAATGGCTTGATATGTGCGCGTGCGCATACCTACACACACATAAATACAGAGCAAAACAAATCAGGAATGGAATGGAACAGCATGGAGTATAATATCCTAACTGGAATTCTAAATTATTATTCAAATATTTAGTGTTTAATTTTCAATTTGTTGGTATTATTTCTAATTTGCATTGTGTTTACCAGAAGTCAGAGCCTGGTTGGCTGGAGGTTACAGTCTCCTCCAAATTGTCCTTCCAATTCAGGATTGAGGTCATTGGCAGAGTAATCTGAGAAAGGGAGCATCTGTTTCAAAAAATACCTGGCCTGTGGATTGATTCAGTAACATGCTTTTGATTGCTGCCAATCTCGTAATCTTCATCGGTACAAACACAAACCAAACCAGAAAAGAAATCAAACATGCACAAAGGTTTGGTTTAAAAGAAACATTTAGTTCAGCTCTGGCACCTGCCAAATGAGATTCAGGCCAAGAAAAGATAAAAGAAAGAATGTCAATTTATACTGAAAACATACAAGGACACCTGAGGGCAGCAGTTCTATAGAAGGACAATATGATCTTTCCCTTTCAATTGTAGTGAAGACAAAGTACAGTTTTTCCATTGCTCTGGCCTCTTTCCTAAATAAATATATTTTATTTCCATTTGCACCTCTATGACGTTTCTAAACACTATGGAACAGACAATTAGTTGTATTACTCTCTTAAAAATACTAGCCTGGAATTGTGTTGCATATAATCTTGCACTTATACAGAAGTTTTGTCTATATAGGTTCAATATGCAGCTTTTCCTGCCTGGAAAGCCGCTGTCCCTTGACAGCAAATGACTATCCCCAAAGGATTGCAAGGCTCTGGAGAGGCTGCTTCTCATGGGCTACCTGCTTTGGCTTGCCTAAGCAACATTGATAGCCATATGTCAAGCTGCAGGAAAACAGATGCTGTTTTTCCATTTGTGAAATCAAGTTGTTGGAAACTAGTCAGATTTCCGATATATGAATGGCTCATCTAATCAACCTACATGGAGATAGTGTGAGTTCTTTTCCAGAAATATTTGACAACATTTCCTACTCGTGGCAAGTAGGACAATATACAAAATGGTAGCATAGTGATATGGAGACGGTTGATAACTATTTTATTCCAACCATCACATTTATAAAAAAAACAAAAACCCAGCAAATGGCATTCTCAACCTGCACAAACAAAGAAGATCTGTGGCTTGGTTTCTCATTGCCAAGATTGCTTCGGGTAATAATCTCAACAAGTGCTTTAAATTTAATGAAAACATCTTGATTGTTAGATAATAGCCTCTCCTATTACATTTCTCTTCATTCCTTGGCACAATATGTTGATTAAAATAAACACACACACACTGTTATACAAAAGAAGATGTATTTTTTCTTGTCTTACATTTTTAATGCATTTTTAAAAATATAGGCTGCTTTAAAAATATGTTTATGCATGTTTGAATGGGAAACTGTTTTTAGATTAAGACAGAGAAAACCACAATGAATTATAATCACTTTTGCTTTATCTTTACCCACCGCTTAATTCTATGAAACCATTAAATTAATATTTTCCTTTACTTTAACAGCTGATACATACAATAGCCTTTATTTATGTAAAACACTTATACGGCTTCCCATTTTATGCACAATAATGCTGGATGGCTCACAACAATAACAAAACAAAAAACAAAAAACAAAGTAAAACAAAAAAAGATAGAAGAGCAATACACAACATGAAAAACAGATTACATCCCATCAATAACAATGCTTTCACCAAACAGTTATATCCTATGTTTGCTGAATTCCATGCACACCTTAACACAATGCCTGACTGAAGAGCCAATTTTTGTGGCATTACAGAACACCTCAGGATGGAGACCTTCTCCACCTTAGCCAGGAGGCTTTCCACAGGACAGGGACAAGTACAGAGAAGGCACACCTTTTACGTCCCCCAAAATAGCAACGTTTAAGGGGGGAAAACAAGAAGTACACCCATCCCACCAAGTCTGCTGGGAAGGGCAGACACTCCAATGAAGAAATAGTACTGCAATTAATCTGACTCTGTGCCATGTAGGGTTTAAACATGATAACCAACAACTTGAATTGTACCTGGGGGGAAAACTGGGACCTAGAGCAGCTCACAAAGCCACTATAATCTGGACAAGCCACAGGGTACCCAGAACTGTGTACATTAGTGCATACTGGACCATTTATAGCATCTGGATGGTCTTCAAGGACAACATCTGTGTAGTGCATTACAGTAATCCAACAAGGAAGTGAACAGACTGTGATTGACTATGAGCAAGGCCCCTTGATCCAGGAATAGGTAATTGGCGCATATGATAAATTTGTGCAAAGACCCTAATAGCACAGTGCCATCGGGTCTTCAAGCATGAGCTGCAAGTCCAGGAGGTACGTCCTATAGCTTCAAATGACATGTTATCTTTGCTTGAGGAAGTGCTATACCATCAAAAGTCTAAGATAATATTTTTCCAGATATAGAAGTGCTAAAGCCACAAAGCCACTCCTTGATAGGATTGAGTCAGAATTGGTTTCTCCCCATCCACGCCCTCATAACCTCTAGATACTGGGTAAGCACCTAAATGACATTGCCTGACCAGCCAGGGGTGAATATATATAGCTGGGTATCATTACTGTACAGCTTTTCATGGAGATGTTAAAGAGAAGTGGAGCCCATATAAACAGCCAAGGGCTAGATTTCTCCCTTCAAACACCAACTGGAACTGACCATGGAGAGGGAAAAAAACTGCTTAAAAGCAGTGCCCTCCATTCCCAACCCCTGAAACCCAGAAGGATACTAGCGTAGCTTAATTAGAGGCTTGCATGCAAGTAGTTAACATTGGCCAAAAATATTCACAAGAGCCCATTCACTTACAGCATTTTCCAATATCATACTGAAAACAAATGACTGCTCTTTGTAGTCATGTTGAATGAGTTTACCTAATTGTTTACCTGTTTACCTAATGTTTACCTAATTGCAGAACATTTATTTATTTATTTATTTATTTATTGTCAAGCAATAATGTTTATACAAGTATAAACATGATTATGAATACATGAAATGGATACAAATAAAAGGAAACATTAGGACCTCTTAGGAATGGGGTGAGGTCTACAGTAGACAGTCTAAGGTTAAAATTTTTGGGGTCTACAGAGTCAGGTAGTGCATTCCAGACATTGACAACTCTGTTACTGAAGTCATATTTTCTGCACTCAAGCTTGGAGTGGTTTACCATAAGTTTGTATGTATTGTGTGTTCTTGTATTGTTTTGTTTGAAACTGACTGGGAGGACTTTGTAGCCATGGGTGACATCCAGCAGGTTCTGGAGAACCGGTAGCAGAAATTTTGAGTGGTTTGGAAAACTGGTAGTGGAAATTTTGAGTAGTTGGACAACCAGCAAATACCACCTCTGGCTGGCCCTAGAGTGAGGTGGGAATGGAGATTTTGCATGCCCTTGCCATGCCCACCAAGCCACACCCACCAAGCCACACCACACCCACCAAGCCACGCCCACAGAACCAGTAGTAAAAAAACATTGTATTTCACCACTGATTGTAGTGGATGATTTTATGTACTACGCTTAGGTCAGACCAAAGACGGCAAAGTTCTAAGTTGTCTAAGCTCAAAATGTCAAGTCTAGTGGCATAAGGTATTCTCTTGCGGCATAAGGTATACTTAGTTGATAAACTTAATGGTATCATAATTAGTATGGCAAGTAGTCATTGTCAGCCTTCACGTATCTCATTAAGATATAATGTGCTTTGTGTGTTTGAACCCCAGCCATTCTCACTTCAAACCATATATGTGAACTTTTGCTCATTGTGTTTATTCATAAAGCCATACATTAATGCTTGTGTAAATCCAGACGCTATTAATATTTTTAGTATTCTTTCTAATTATAAGCCATTAATTATTCAATGTCATAGCACAGTATTAAGATTACTTAGATGCTCATTTAGGTGATTTTTAAGTATTGACAAAATCAGGATTAAGGATTTTGTCATGTTACTCTAATTGTATCAATACGGTTCAAACTTCCAGTAATATTTATGAGATCTGAACATCTGCATAGAAATCATACAATATAATACAGATGGACAAAGCACCTTTACAAAACATTTCCATAGACAGCTGAGTGAACACAATGAACATGTAATCAAAATGTAATCATATTATTAGACTCAATGAAGAAAGTGTATGAACCCAACACTACAAGGCTAAGCATTGGAAATTATATGATTACAATACTTATTCAACCATGAGCATTTCCATATGGCACCATTTTCATACCCCAATGACCACCCTCCCCCTAGAATTTTGTAGTTGACTATGTAATCTTCTTTATTCCAGCCAACTTTGTAAAGCTGAGGGCAGGCAGGGAACACAATAAAGTAATCTGAGCAACCTTCAACCAAACAATACAAGGGTGCAAAACCTTTATTTGGTCAAAATCACATGGCATGAGCTATGGCAACTCTTGGAGTAGCAAAAAGCCCTTCATTCTCACTCCAACACAAAGGGAAACATTTTCATACATTCTGTCTCATTAGTTTACAAAACAAGACAAAAAGATGATAAAAGAGAAAACTGCATGGCCATCAAGACATCTTTTTTTTTCTGGGAAATAAAATCCTACAGAAAGTTGAGCTGATGGCATGACATTTTTAGAAAGCGCAAGACCCTGGTTCAAGTTTACAAAAACAGAGAGGAAGGCTGAGAGAAGGCAGGGGTGGGTTGTGAATATTTTTGCTGATGGTTTGCTCAGGGTCGCGCTGCGTGTACATGCATGAAGTAATCAAAAGCTAGCTTGCGCATGCGCAGAAGCAAAAATCAAAGATGGCGGTGCCCATGGAGACACCGATGGAACTGGCTCCATGACATCGTCACGGAGTTACTACCAGTTCTACAGAACTGGATAAAACTGGTAGGAACCCACCTTTGAGTCAAGGCACAGGGCTTACTTAAGCAGTGGAATTCAGCTGAGTGGTTTTTCAGAGTGACTAGAAACCAATTAGAAGGATTAAGTTTAAATTCAATGATAAAGTCCAAGTTTATATGGCAGGAGAAAAGATGAAGCAAATGTGAAGGCAGTTCCCCATAAAACTCCAGCTTTCCAAATTGCAAAATGGAAATTTTACCATTTGAGCTGTATTACTGTCACTCTAGAGGAAAATCAGCTCAGAAGCCAGCAATGACTTATAATGGAAATACAGATCTATAGCATCAATCTCTTATATAGGTCTATATTTCCCAATCTGGTACCTTCCAGGTGTATAGCAGTACAGTTCTAGTATTCCTAGCTACCAGAGAAGTTGGTTAGCAATCAGCGTGAAAATGCAACAGATCAAAGGCAGCACAGATGCTGAACTATGCCACTTGCAAGAATGCACAACTGGGTGACATATTTGTTAATGTAAAAGATTCTGGAGAATTTTTCTTCATCAAGTGCATGTAAACAGCACTTTTTTCTTTTTTAAAGACATTTTATTGGATTTCTTTTGTTCTAGTTATAATTACAGAGAAGTGGATCTGTACCTGCTATTCTTAATTGAAAAACTTACTGAACAATCTATTTCTCTCCAGGAATGCTTCATTTGCTCCGTTTCCAATTTTGAGTTCTCAGTTTTCTTCTCACCATCTCTGCAGCCTTGTAAAAGGTTATTGATGCTCTACACTAGTAGACTAGACGGAGTTCCAGTAAGCTAAACTTTTTGTATTTTATGGAATCAGTATATTCTATGTAATAAAACACAATTGGGATTTCAATAAAAAAGCAGCATATTTGACCAAGACACTTTTGCAGTCATGAAAAATATTTCAGGTGACTTTTTCAGAAAACAAAAGGCATAACTTACTGCTGACATAAAAGAGTAATGAGATTTCCAACAGAAAACAAGCTAAATTTGTTTTTTTTAATTGTTGCTGAAAGCTTCTAGGGTAGAAGAATTTGTTAATTCTTTTATAAAAGTCCAGTTTCCTCTTGAAAAAGCACCTTTGGGATAACCATGACCTAAATGACTGAGAATCTCCATAGACCATTCTTTTATGAGTTTGAGGACTAAAATGTAACTCCTGTTTCCCTTGTTTGCGTCATTAAAGGTAGGAAGTATATTCACCAAAGAAGAGAACATAGATTTACAAATAATATGCATATAGTAACCATTACATCATTTAAGATTTAATGTCATATATTAAATATACCATTAAATTAGAAAGAAAAATAGCATTTCTTTCTGGCATCTCATTTCACTGTCTAGATGTATATTGCAAAAGACTAAGTTCCAGATTCCTTTTTCTCATTTTATTATTAGTTTATAATACAAATTCCTGAGCAGACTTTATCTGGTGTCTTCCTAAATAGAGGATCCAAACTTATTTTTGTAGGCCCATTTTATTTATTTTTATTAAATTTGTTTGCCACTCATTTCACTTTGAAGTGAGTTTGGATGGCTTACGACATTAAAAATAATAGAATTACAATCCAAGTGAAGTTGCAGTTAACTGATGGAGAAGAAGGCAGCAGGGTGTTGAGTCATGGCAACTGAACATCAATCATCTTCAGTGTGATGCTCCCATATTGGAGCCCAAGCATGTGGCAGATTCAGAAGATCAAAATGGTGGGAACCAGTGCCATCTCAAGAGAGGATAAGATGTTCCAAAAGGCAGAATCCATGGCAGGAAAGGAAAGGCCTGCAACAGGCCCCCTTTGTTGGTGTGAGTGGGACACGCTAGTCCCATTGGGGCGAGACTGTTCCTTTCACCTCTACGACTAGAAAACTGCAATGTGATTTTTCTAAATAGTTTCTTTCCTTTCTTCCAGAAATGCAGTATGGCCATAAATGGTTTACTATGCACTTCAGACTGATTAGGTAATTCAACTTTTATATGCAAAACTTTTCGTTTTATGGATATTAGATTAGATTGCATTACATATAAAGGAATTGCATATCAAACAGGAATTAGGATCCCCCAAGTGCTTTGTGTTGACTATTTCATTTTGACCTGTACCGTAGTTTGAATACACAAAACAAAATTTAGTCAATTAATTGTGATTGCTGCTGGTATAATTAGTATTATTGCTACCGCTACCACTACTACTACCACTACTCCTACACAATGATTTCGTAATGCCAACATTCTGCATCCATTTTGTGTTTAGGAGTATATTGTTTATCAAATAGCAACCCTGTTTTTAAATAGACAGATATAGATGTAGAGTCTCTCTCTAAGATGTAAAATATGGCATCATTTTTATTTTGATGGGGGTAGGAAAACTAATGAATTTGAGTGTTGTCTCCTGTCGAGGGTCATTGGTTAATTAAAAGTCTGATGTATATATACAGCTGATACTTCTCACTCTAATGAAGAACATTAATTCTAGAACATGTGTGGCTACAATCACATTGCTACAAATTACTACAGTCTTTCCTTTATCTGTTTCCAAGAAAGCCTCCCCTGGTTAGTTAAAAAGAAAAAGGGGGGAAAAGAAAGAGGGGAAAATATGAGACCTTAGCTCTAAGCAGCATAAATTACATGTATCAATCAGAAGAAGCTTAAATTAAAATACACATTTGGCAAACAGATATGAATATGTTGATCTCATCTGTGAATCAAAATGATTTAATGCCAGGACTGACCCCCCCACTGATCAACATGAAGGTCACTGGAAACTGATTGATTTTCATTGAGAAATGTTGTTCTGTCTGTTAAAAGTGCAGTTTTATAATGTGTAGCTAACCAGTCATTCTAATGTTTGGCAGTCTGATTTATTTTTACAAAAGAAAATGGGATTCATTGCTTTATTTATGTAATGCAAAACAGATAGCTAAATTAAAAAGTAGGAGAGAAAAAAAAGAAAATGGTTTATGGTTCCCAGCTGAGGGCTTTCCCATGTGTTCATAATATTTTCCAATCCAGAAAACTACTATTTGATAAATAGAATGTTACACCTTTCAGGTATGGAAAGACCATAAATCAGTCTCTCCTTATCATCTCCTACATGCTTCCTGAAGATGAGAATAACTACATGAGCATCATACATTATGAGACAATCCCTTCTAGTCTTTGTATCATGATAACTTATTCTGGAAGATTTCTAAATGGGTAAAACCAAGATTCATTCTACTAAAATTGACTGGAGGTTTTGAATTGTATCATTTGTGTATCCTATCACCAAAGTATTTGTTTTGTTTTGTTTGTTATACAGATACAGATTCATCCAAGCACAGATCAGCCACATAAAAATGTATTCTGAAGCAAAAGTCAGTGTTTAAACAATACAGATATACATGTCTACATTGTGCAAATATGTGCATGTTAAAAGAAAAGTAAATCAGAATTAAAATCATATTAATATAATACAATTAAGCCATAACATAGGCTGCCCAAAACATTGTTTCTTTGTTCTGAAAGTATTGTCATAAGCATCAATGAAGATTCTCAGTTATCCAGGTACAGTTGTCTGGAAATTAAATTATGGCAACTAGATTTTTTGTAATTTTTTAGCATGTAAAGCTATTCACTATCTAAAAAATGTGCATTATATATATATTGTGTGTGTGTGTGTATGTGTGTGTGTGCTTGTGTGCATGTGTGTGTATCTCAGAGGTGGGTTCCTACCGGTTTTACCCAGTTCTATAGAGTAGGTAGTAATTCCATGGTGATGTCACGGAGCCGATTCTGTAGATGGTTCCGTGGTAGCCGCCATCTTGGATTTTGCTTCTGCCGATGCTCAGAAGCTAATTTTTTTACTGCCGCGCATGTGCTCGAGGCGCAACCCTGAGCAAATCGGCAGTAAGAAGATTCAGAACCCACCTTTGATATAGATATATGCCCGTGCAAAGCAAGTGAGCACACACATGGCAGTCAAAAACTAGCTTCTGCACATGCAGAAGCTAGTTAGTTTTATATATCCATTTTCCTTTCCTTTGTGATGTAACTGTTAAAAGCTGAACTTGAAGTGACTGATTGAACCTTACTGCAAGGCTCACTCTGAAATTTAAAGAAACAGGCAAATCTTAAGTCCTGTGCCTTTGTCTTAGTCTAATAATGTATTCAACCCACCATCAGTTAAACATGTCCAAGATCAGCCTTTGAATGATTCCTCTATGTTTGTGTTTTAACATCTCATATTTTACTATGAAGGTGATGTGAACCATTCCAAAAAGTCTCACACCATGAAAGAGAATTATATGCTTAACTCTTACCTATTTTATTGCAGGTTATAAGTGTGTTATGACTCATAATCTCTCCTGAAAGGCAGATGACAAGTGTAAATAGCGCATAAATGGTCTTTTTTCAATAATATACTTAATCCAGTCAATCATTAATTGAGTTAAATAAGTTAAGTCTACTTATCAGTGTTTCAGATAAGTTAAATCTACTTAGTGTTTCTGCCAGCAATGGCACAATTAGGTCAAGAGTCATTACCTTGAGAGTACCCTTCTTCTCCAGAAAATTTCTATCCAGAAGAATATTAGGAATTGTACCAGGGAAATATTGGCCAACTTGCATGGTATCACCAGGCGAGAGGTGGGTTCCTACTAGTTCGGACCGTTTCTACTGAGTAGGTAATAGGCTACTGGTGATGTCACGGAGCCGGTTCTGGTCTGTGGATAATGCTATTTTTGGGGGGGTTGAATTTTTTTCAGGTCTTTTTCTTTTGCGCATGCGCAGAAGCCGAGTTTCCGGCACTGCACATGCATGGCCATCTTGTTTTTTGACTTTTTTTGGTGGGGAGGAGTTTTTCGGTTTTGTTTTTACTGTGTATGCATACGCAGATGCAGGAGGCACCGAACCAGCAGCAAGGTAAGTTAGAACCCACCCCTGTACCAGGCCTATGATCAAGTACCCAGCAGTGAGCATGAAAGGGAAAGACAGAAGAAGAAAAAGAATATTGATGAAAGATTGACATGTAAGGTCCAATTTTCCACTTTATTTATCTTCTCTGCTGTCTTCCCTTCTAGCAAAGCTCTTCCTCAAAGCCTCCATCATACTTCTCCTTACGATCATGATCTATTACTTTCCATTCCCCAATCTGGCGATGAGGACCAAAACCAAGCTTCTGTTAGGGGAAGGGGGCATCTTGACATAAAAATGTGAAATGGGGAAAGAAGACTTGACAGATGCCATATCTATACTCTCTGGAGTAAGCATAAGTGGTCTTATGGTGTTACTAGTATTTTGAAATTCAGCAAAGATATAAACAACTGCAAATCTGCTTAAAACTGCTTTTAAGGAATTGGGAAATAGAAGTAGAATGTTTTAACACTGAAGAGGTAACACCACACAAATTCATTATAATGCAGTGAAACATATTTAAGGGAGTAAGAAACACTTCAATGGACAGGGAGCTCATATGTTTTGGAGAGAATTCTGTTATTATCGTAAGTACACAAAAAGCTTTTGAAAGATTCAATTTTTGCAGCTTTTTTTCTCCCATATGTACTGCTTGATACATCTGTCAAAAGTACAGGTGTATCCTGCTTCACAGCCGATCATCTCTGTGATAGAACTTCAGATATCAAAATGAATATATATGATATAGTATTTGAGGGAGGGAGGGAGGTAAGTAAGGAAGTAAGTAAGTAAGTAAGTAAGTAAGGAAGGAAGGAAGGAAGGAAGGAAGGAAGGAAGGAAGGAAGGAAGTCATTCTTTCTTTTCACCTATGTTCCTCTGAAATGTAGAAATATCCATGGAAATAAAAAGGGGGCTATTCTCCCAGGATTTCCCATAGCAAATCTAAACAAAGGCCACAGTACAACAGAAACTTAAGAATGTTTAAACTCACAAATCAATTATGATTTAACAGATCTAATTCTGTGCAGGATTGTATCAGTAGCTCTTCTCCCCCCCCCCAATTCTCCTCAAAATCTCAGTAAGGTCGACAAAAGAATTATCTTTCATCCCTCCAATTCTATTCACTGAAGTGGGCAGTGCAGAATGTCCCCTGCTGTGTCAGCTGCAGCAAGTTTGGTCAAAAATATCTGGGCACAGATGGTAGGTAGGAAGACACACTTTGTCACTTGGAAAGGAAAATAATTGTGAGTGTGAAAATGTGTATTCAGGTTATCAACAACTTAAAAAAGGCAAATGTGGTGTAAATACTTCATTCAGGCAGTCAATCCAGTATTGGAAAGTTGTTTCTTGATTTTTCTTAAGCAGATTGTAAAATGTTTTCAAAACGAAAGGACAGATGCTATGTAATGCTAACTTAGCATATTATAAATTTAGCACAAGTGTCACAATGGCAGGACAAAGTTCAGATAATAGGAAAGATCATAATCTTTAATGATTCAAATGTACTAGCCTAATAACAGCATAAGTAACATAATCTAATAACAGCAAACAGGAACATAAATGCTAGTTATACCTCTCCTAATGCTTGAATAAGAGGTGTTATGGTCCTGTTTGACTTGTTTTTTGAGGAGGAGGTAAAGCCATAGACATGAAGGAATAATAGATCTGGAAGGGGAAGATTCTAGTACTGATTAAACCTATGACTCCACTCTGGTTAAGGCAGATCAGCAGCCTCAAGGCTCTGTGCCTGCACCAGAGGTAGCATTCAGCCAGTTTGGACTGGTTCGGGCAAACCGGTAGTGTCAATTTTAAATGGTTCTCTGAACCAGTAAATACAACCTCTGGGTGGTCCTGCTCCTGCCCACCCGGTCTCCCACTCACCACTTGCCCCACCCTCCTGCTCGCCACTCGCTCTCCTTGTCCGCCTGCTCGTCCCACCCATCCCTGCCCTATATACAGTATGTTGCCTTCACCATGCAGCCCAGCTAATTGCCTCACCAGATGCCTCTGGGCCTCACCCACCCTGCTCAGCTCACCAAAGGTAAGCTTGCCACCTGTTCGCCCTTCGCCTTCGATCGGATGCCAGGGTCCAGGAATGCGCCATTCCCTGAGGCCTGGAGTCTCCGCTCACTTTCTGCTTGCCTCATCTGGATCAGGGAAGGCACCATTCCCTGGCTGCAGCCTTTCCGGGACCTCCTCCTATATGTGGCCCATTCCTTTGCCATGAGTAACCCCGTTTCCCCTGCTTCAGAGGCCCTGGCCCTTACTCAATCTCCCCACTTCCTCTCCCACAACCACCTCTTTCTTCATCCCACGACCTTACCTTCCTCCCACTGCTGGCTGCCAGGGAAAGCAAACCAGGGTTGAGTCATCACTGCTGGGCTCCCCACCAGCCCGCACTTGATTGGCCCCTTGTTGCGAGAAGCTGAGAAAGAGGTGGAGGCTGCAGGCTTCTTGCACCGGAAACTACTGGACTCCGCTTCTTGAATGCACCAAAAAAGAGCTTCAGTCCCATCGCCACCCTGTTCTTCATGCTGGCCGCACATGCACACCATAGAACAGGATGGCAATGGCAGCGACCGTCATGGGCTAGCAGGAGAATAGAACCTAATAAAATGCTTCAGCTGTACATTTAGGAGGTGACTCAAACTAATTTATTTGTTGGCCTCATTTCCGGAAGGAAAATGGGGAGAACAATTTTTCAAGTTGAAGTTGTGAACTATGGATTCCATTTATATGTAACTCATTTTTTGCCTAAGATTTGTTGTTTGTTGTTTGGATTCCTAGTCTTGATCTACAGTATGTGAAGATTTTGGCCACATTACAGTTGCTGTCCTTAGTTGTAGGTAAAAAGATTATATTTCTAAAAGTTCTGCCTGAGTGACCAACAAAGAGACTATTAGTTATGATTAACATGATTTAATTTTATTGCTATTCTATGATGAGAAAAAAATGTTTGGAGTTCTCTTAGTGAACAACGTCAAACAAGCAATGTCTATGTCCCAGAGACAACTGGACTTTCTGGTGTTTCTTTCTTACCAGAAAGTCTAATTGCCTCTTGAAAAAAGCACCTTTGGGACAACCATGATCTGGATGACTGAGAATCTCCACAGACATTAAGCAATGTCTATGGCACAGTAAAGAGGACATTCATTCTTTCTCTTTCCTTCTCCCCAAAAACTGCAGAGCAGGGATAGATTGGTTTATATCAAACGCCTGAACAAAGTTCTTGTATCATAGTTATTAATCCCAGATTACATGTAAGCATAGAGCTGCAGTTGCCTTTTTTCTGTTGCTCCTTCCTTTCTTCCATACATTAATCATGACTTTTCTGTACAGCAAAACGAAAGGGTAGGGTGGACATTGTCATAAGCTTGCATAGAGAAAACAGTGTAAATGTATCCATGAAATTTTATGTGTAGAGGCACAAAGCTTCCTGTTGTAGGTTTTTTTTTCAGGGGTGGGCTTCAAAAAATTTAGCAAGGAGTTCTCTGCCCAGTTGCTGGGTGGGCGTGGCGATGGTGACTATGGCCTAGTTGGCCTCCTGCACCATGGTGGGGAGGCATTTTTGCCCTCCCCGGCTCTGGAGGCTTTTATCGAGCCTCCGGGAAAGCAAAACCAGCTTCCCCAGGCTCCGGAGTCCCCTGGGACACTAGAAGTGAGCCCATTTCCGGCCTTCTGGAACTTCTGGTGGGCCCATTATTCGCCCTCCATGAGCCTCCGCATGCACCATGCACTTACCGGCATCCAAAACAGGCCGCGTGGGGACTCCTAAGA
>JANHFT010001783.1:0-15694 GCA_032467955.1 Pseudoxenodon macrops | reverse complement strand
GAAGAAGAAGAAGAAGAAGAAGAAGAAGAAGAAGAAGAAGAAGAAGAAGAAGAAGAAGAAGAAGAAGAAGAAAAGATAAAGGATTGGATAGGATAAAATCCAATAAAACTAAATTTCGGCAAGAGAGAATAATGGTATACCCAGAAACTGGCTGGTTATCAGTTGCCCCCCGAGTTCTTAAATGTAATTAAACTGCCACAAAAGGAAAATATTTCCAATTTTTGGATCTTGTAGAACTTCTGAGAAGGTGGAGGTCAGGGCTAGCAAAGGATTTTTCATCCAGTTTTGGTGGACCTTCTTAGAAGAGGAAAGTTTCGTGAGAATCAGTCATGCTTATTACTTCCAAACTGGATTGCGCAAGATTTACTTGGGGCTCTCATTAAAACGTTCTGGGAAATTTCAGCAGATGCAAAATGCAGCAGTCCATAATGGTGATCTATGAGAACAAATGCAGTAGTGCTACAGTATATTTTGGGCGCTGTACTGATTACCAATCTGTATCTGGATTGAGAAACATCTGGAAGGTGCTGGTCATTATTTATGGCTTAGCTCCAGGTTACTTACAGGATTAGAGTTAGAGAAAATCTTCCTATCACAATTAACTGAAAAAGAATGCCTTGGGCTCTCCTTTCTTGATTGATTATTCCTTTTTCAAGATTTGCCCTATGGAATATGCTGTCCTGTGAAATCCATGCAGACTCTGCATTTCCTATCTTTCCAAAAAGCAAGACCTGTCAAAAGCATTATAATTCACACCTTGGAATGTATCTAACCTTTATAATTGCCATTGCTTTGCTTCATTTTTTACATTATTGTTGTGATCTTTATGTGTCTTAAGAAAAGGAAATTGAACAATACAGGTAAATCCCCCAATTTACAACAGTTTGCTTAGTGGCCATTCGAAGTCACAGAAAAAAGTTACTTATGACAATTTTTCACAGCATCCCCATAGTCACATGATCAAAATTCAGACTTTTGACTCATATTTATGATGGTTGCAGTGTCCTGGGGTCAGGTGATCACCTTTTGCGACCTTCTGACAAGCAAAGTCAATGGGGAAGCCAGATTCACTTAACAGCCATTATAATTATAATTAACGTATTTTTCAGAGCATAAGACGCACTTCCCCCCCCAAAAGAGGTGAAAATTTGGGTGCGTCTTATACACTGAATGTAGGCCCGCCCACTTGCCTACACCCTTTGACCTCTGCCTTCCAGCAATTTACCTCCTTGCAGCAAACAGCAAACAGCCTGTTTCAGTACAGCCTGATTAGCACATCGGCCTCCCGACCATCAGCTGTTTCAGGCTGCAGGGAGGTAGAGGCAGAGGCAGATGTTTTTTCCTTGTGCTAAACAGGCTATGCTGAAACTGAAACTGAAACAGGCTGTTTGCTGCAAGGAGGCAAATTGCTGGGAGGCAGAGGTAGATGCATGTTTTTTTTCTTGTTTTCCTACCCAAAAAAGGTAGGTGAGTCTTATATTTTGGAATGCCTTATATTCTGAAAAATACGGTATTTCTTTTAATACCATTCAGTATATTAGCATTTCTCCTTGAACACTAGACCAATAGTATATAATAAGCATTCAACCATCCCTAGGAAAGTACAAGGACAGCTGAAATTACTGAGGACTTTTTAATGAACTCCTGCCTTGAACATAGTTCCAAAATGTGTTCATACATTCAACACAGATAAACTAGTTTTATTCTTAATGCTAAATTAAACCCACTGTTAATCTGTTGTTGCTATATTATAAATCTCATTGTGCAACTATTCAGTTATCTAAATCAATTAAAACATTGGTGATTCTGGGTCTTTTTAATTTTTACTTTTTATTTTTTTTTATTTTTACTGATTAAATTTGCTTTGAGTTTTCCATCAGTTTGTAACTTCAGCCAATAAATAAATAAATAATGAAGCCACTCAAAAATTAGTATTCTTTACAATGTTCTTAACCTTTAGACTTTTGGCATTCAGCTTTTTTCCTGGTAATACTTCTTTGCATTGATATGTGTGTACAATATATGCAGACCTTTTTTATTTAATATATATTTTGTATGTATTTTGGGACTTCAATATTGCTTTGCAAAATTTTGAAAACCTTAGATTTTAGTATACACATGCATTCTGCTTCAATATCATAAATAAAATGAGAAAATGTGATTTTAGTAAATTCATATAAAAATAAACTTCACGTCCTCAAAAAAAAACCTCTGCATAATGCCACAGTAAGTAGCTAACATACAGGAAAAGGTAAAGGAGATAGGGGGGGAACCTTTTTTATATATACCTTATTATTTTTAGTTTTGGATCAAAACCATAGGATTATTTTTCTGTTCATGATTATTATCATTTTACACCTGCATTATCAAAATCTTAAAAGTTAATTTATAAAAACCCAAGATTAAATGAAAATGTCATGAGAACAGTAGGTAGTACAAATTATATCTTAATGGCTTATGCACTGTTGTGGTGATTTGAACAACTTGTCTAATATTTTTAGCATTTCATTGAACTGAACTAGGTTTCAAATCTAACACCCCCTTAAGAGGAACAGCAGAAATTCACACCTCAACTGATGCAGTCTGTTGGAAATCAGAGCATTTTTATATATGGTTTTTAAAAACCAAAAATATAGTCTACACATGCACAAGCAGAGAATTTGATAAAATTAGTGGAGCACTCTTTGTCGTTTTGTTTCTCATAAGAGTAATTTGACTGCTAATTATAGTCTTTTCTTAATTGTCAAATACCTTTAGTCAATTTCATTCAAGCAAATAAGTATGCACTTTAAAAAAGGCTGCTGAAGTAATACTTTGAGATGTATTCTAAATAGCATTTGATTTATAATATAGAGCAATGTTTCTTAAACTTATTTTCCTCTCAGGATCCCTTCCCACTTTTAAAAATTATGAAGGACTCCAAAAGAACTTTTGTTTGTATGGGTTGCATTTATTTATCGTATTGAAAATTGAAATGCATGCATTTGCGGCCTCTGCTGCTTCTCACAATTGTTTGATGGGATTTTAATATTGCATTATTTTTCAACATAACTGGCAAGTAATTCTGATTTCATAGGTCCCTGAAGAGGGCATTGAGAGTGGGGGCCCCAGAAGAAGTCCTGGGATTACACCTGGGAAATATTGTTCTGGATAATATTTCCCAAATAAGCTCACCCTGAATATGTTGGCACTGGAATGCCCAGTCTTTGAATGCTGGGTACATTACATTTCTCACCTTCCAGGAAGTTTTTGATCAACCCCATGACATTCTGATTATCAGTATAATTAAATATAACCAAAATATTATGTTTATCATCTGGAGTTACATCTACCTTGGAAACCATCCTCAGAAAAGATTCATTGAGTGGCTCTTCTTCACTATGGAGAAAGATATTGATGGTCTATCATAAGGTTCAGTCCTGGGCTCATGATACTTCAACATTTTTATGAAATTATTTACTTAAATATCAGCCATGAAATGCATAAATAACAGGGAAGAGAGGACCAGGGAAGAGAGAGCAATTTTGGAGCTGTGGTTTATCAACAGCTGAATATGAGGCAACAGAGTGACATGCCATCTTAAAGTGCAAATGCAATCTTAGTCTACAACTATTGAAGTGTTTCCAAACTATAGAAAGTAATTATTCCATTATGTCCTGTATTGGTCAGACCTGGCTTAGAAACAAAACTTAATTCTAGACATAATGTTTTAAGAGAGATTAACAGAAAAAGAATCAGATACAAGGGAAAGTGATGTGGATGATGTGAGGGGAAAGGATTGACGGAAATAGCTTTAAGAAATAAAGATTAGAGCAGAGCACATTGAAGCAGTTGTCAAGTACTTGAAGGGATGTCACATAGAAAAAGGTCAAAATATCTTCTTTGATATCCTAGAGAAACATTATAGAAACTTCTTCCTAAATTACAGGAAAGCAGATACTGGTTTTGTTGCGTCCCTCCAGGAGATCGGGACGTCTGATGTCACCAGTCGCTGGGGCTGTTGATTGGAGAAGACGTGCCGGGCAGCTGGAAAGAAATCCTCGAGCTGCGATTGGTCGGGCATTTGACAGCGCCTTGTATAAATAGCTGTCAAATGCCAGAGTTACTTCAGTCAGGTTTATTTGAAGTTAATAAAGTTGTGTTGCTTTTTGAACCTGACTCACCTCATCATTGCAAGTGCTCTCAAGTGAGTATATAATAGGTTTAATATCAGAAAATAATCTCATAACAATAAGAGCAGATCAACAGCAGAAATTTGGCTGAATTTGTTCTAGCAAAGATTAGGTAGCCAATTTTTGGGGATGCTTCAATTTGTATTCCTGCACAGGAGTAGGAAGTTGGAGTCAATAGTCTAAATTCCAGTTCTGTGATTCTATCCAGTTGTCCTAAACTATATAAAAGTGATTTGCCTCTATAATTTATGTCTCATTTTTCTTACTATCAGCTTAGGGTTAACTCATGTTACTGTCACAGGGAATCATCCTACAATCCTTAGATACTCATTTAGAAGGGTAACTTTATAGTGGAGAAAATATGCATGATCTTTCAACATTAGCCGCTGTATCATAATGAATCAAATGAGTTAAAAATAAGCTTCATTTTCATGTAATGCTAATAAAGATGTTTGCGTAGACCTCGGTTCACTAGTCCCTGAATACTTCACACTTCCAAGAGTTGGAGAATGCTGTTATAGTTGAGAATATTAGTGTTTATGTATAGCATCACACACAATTCTACTCTCCTAATTCATGTAAAACTAACCAATCTAATCTTAGCATCCAGGCTAATATATAAAAACCAAAGAATTTTTTCACTTTGCATGCTAATTTTTCACAATCAATTTTCTTAAAATATTTTGAGGAGATGGCTGGTTGTTTGGGGATAGAAGGAGTATCTTTCATAAGAAGGATTACCTTCAGTAACAGAAACAAAGCAGAAAATTGAACAGAAAATTCAGTTACTTTTATTGCTCATAGGCATTATTCATTTCCCTGACACATTATGTTTTTAATTAAAATTGCACATGAATTAATTAAAATGTTCATTCAGCCACTTTTTCCCCCTTATGGATGCTTTGTTACCCTCCCTGTATTTGAGTAAAACACATTTCAACAAACGGCTGCCTTTATCAGCCTAGACTTCAGCTGACAGACTGTCATGTTCTCTACACCTTTATCTTTACATATTCTTTGGTTGCTTTTTTTTCAAATATGGATCCCTCTGTATAATTTTTATTCTTCTGCCACCAGCACCCTCCACTGGTTATTCAAGCTAAGAGTTTATTAAATAGACATTGTCAGCAACTGACAAAACTGTTTCACAAGATGAAAGACAAATAGATAGATTCTATTTCCCATTTCATTTCTTGAAAGGCATGTGGTGGTACATCAAGATGTGGATTAACTTGTAGATAACCTGTAAAGGTTAGTATCCAACCTTCTACTAAACAGTAGGAATCTGAAAAGCTTTGAAGGATTGCCTTGATTCAATTATGTTTCAATTCAAGCTTTAGTTCTACAGTAAAAGATAGACTGGAAAAATCAGATTCTCTTTGAAGGCTACCCTTCTGTGAACTGGGCTCCCCTTGAAGGCTGCTACATATCCCGTTTCTACCAGATCAGGGTCATTTACTTCCATTCAACTCATGACTCAGTTTTACAGATCCAGCTAAAGATGACACTTCAGGACAAAGCAGAGCCATTTTGAATAGGGCCACCAAATTGACATGAGTATGATCATTATCATACTCGAGTCGGGAACAACTAGCATGTATGTGCAAGGGGAACCCTTACCCTATGACCATTATATTGTTGAAGTTGGTATGAGACTGTTAATAGGCAATTCTGGATATCAGCCACTTTTCAATAATGGATGAAAAATAATTTTAAACTTTTGGCATCTATTTATTACAATATTTGTTACCACCAACTCCAAGCGGATTCTTTGTAGTTTCATAAATCATTCATCAGTTTGATATGCAGGCAAATAGGTGCTTTGTAGTGCAGGAGTCTGCAACTCCTTAAAGTAGCTCTGTCTTTTCCTAGGATTGCTTGGCTGCCCTTAGCATTTATAAGAGAAATTCAAAATAAAATGCATTGCTAAGAAATTTTAGATAGGCGTTAAATGAAAGACCAGACACACTTCAAAGTCTCCCTTACCCTTTAAATATAAAGTGAAACACAACCATACCATCTTATATGCTTGTTCTATATCTGTCCATGGCAGATAGAGTGACAGACAAAGTGAAATAATATGTACGAAACATTTCTAAACCTGAATATAGTTTATGAAGATTGTAGAGCAACATGTCTGAAGAACAATAAGTTAAACAACAGTCTTGTTTGATGTTATTTTAAAAGCTGAATTGCACACAATACAATGAAGCAGTCCTTGATCCTATATGAAATATCCTTGTGACATGGTCAAATTTCAAATTGGATTATACCGCTATTTGAAAATAAGCAAAGGTTTCTTCACTACTTATATGTTTTACAGTTCTTATCAATAACAACATATATTTTAACACTTCCAAAGTCTAAGCCAGGGGTGTCAAACTCGATTTCATTGAGGGCCACATCAAGGTTGTGTTTGACCTCAGGACACCTGGTGGGCATGGCCATGATGGGCGTGGCGGCCATAGCCATCTTGACATCCTTGGGGTCGGTGCGTCTGTGGTGGGCCAAGAATTCTGCCAGCAAAAACGGAACTCAGGGCCATATGCGGTTCCCCTGGGACCCATTTTCAGCTACAACAGCCTCCTGCCACTCTCCACCAGTGTAAATGGAGATTGACAGGTTGCGGTCCTCCTGAGCTCCGTTTTCACTGACACAGGCACTGCGGAGTGGTCCTTCGTTGTTTCCAGGGCGGCCCTGTGGGCCAGATCTAAGCACCTTGTGTGCAGGATCCAGCTTGAGGGCCTTGAGTTTGACACCTCCGATCTAACCAATGGATTTTTCTGCAGAATTAATGAAGATATTTATAGTAGAGCTATAGTAGTACATTCCTGAATGGGCATTACAACACCCATTTACTGAGAACAATCATCCAAAGGGGCTTTAAAATAGGTAGAGAAAAACAGCTGAATTAGTAAGAATAATATTTTGTATTCAAGTTTGCCATCATATAAAAATGTAATCATATATATATATGATTACATTTTTATGTCCTATTTACTAACTGATGGACTGTTGACCAACTTAGTGATAGAAATATATTCAGTGGCAGGATGTAATAAAACCCATAAGTTAACAAATTCACTGTTGTATTTTCCAATAATAGAGGAAATAACAACTTGAATTAATGGAGCAAAGAGGAATCAGAAATAATTTTCACAATGAAAGTGCTTCTATTATTTCTATAATTAGAAATGTTCAAGGTTGAAATATTCCAACCATGAAACACCCAATTCAGTTACCATTTTAAAGACTACTATCCTTGAAATAAACAGCCACTCTTCAAAATGCATTTTGGAAATCTAGGTAATGAAGACAGATTATATGGGGACATCTATGAAAAATTTTATCCTCTGCCACAGTCTTATAGCCTCCCCACTAATTCAGTTAAGTCAGTTTAAATTAACATAAATCAAGGCTGTGAATATCCAAACTTTGCCTCAAATTTTCTCATATTATGTAACTAAAGCAGAACTATTTTATTTGTGCCCGTTCATAGTCAGTGTAAATAGATATACATACATACATACATACATACATACATACATACATACATACATACATACATACATACACCTGGAGAAGCAATGTTATTTATACCCTCCTAAACTATTCTAATTTCTATGCATAAACAATAAAATAAAATGGAGATTTACCTATACATAATATGCATCTTTAAAAGAACAGGCATTTCTGCAATTTAACATTTTCATGCTACCCTTCTTAAGGAGTGCTGTACTTCCCTACTTTGTTAAGCATAATCATCCGGCATCTGTAAACATGATATAGTTTGACCAGATAAAGATTTATCACAAAAATTCTTAACTAAAGTTTAAACTGTTTAATAAGGCTTTATACCCAGGTGGACTGTTGTTTCATAAAAAAATCTGTGGGATTATTCAATAAAAACCCAAACTGTTCACTTTTATAAATGCAGAAATTTAATAGTGTGAACTGTTAGGAATCATCTCCACACCACTAATGTATAATGCTACTCTGACATAATTATGACAGTATAAAGTGTATCTTCTTCTTCATTAGTGATATATCACCATAATAATAGCTGGACATTGCAATTAATTGCAATTAATAATTTATTTTTTTATTTTACAGCTTTTCCGGTGAGTGGTATGTCACAGCAATTTACCTACAATGATTAAAGCAGTGGCAGTTTAGATTAATTTACAATGGGAGATTATCAATAATTTTAATCACTGATATCATCAAACTAAACCATCAAAACTCATCTGGTCATGAAACCAGAGGTGGGTTCTGAATCTTCTTACTGCTGGTTCTCACAGGGTCGCGTCTTGAGCGCGCGTGTGGGGAGTCAAAAACTAGCTTCTGTGCATGTGCAGGCACAAAAATCCAAGATGGCGGCACCCTCGGAGACACTGACAGAACTGGCTCTGTGATGTCATCGTGGAGTTACTATCGGTTCTATGGAACCAGATAAAACTGGTAGGAACCCACCTCTGCATGAAACCTATTGAAGATCATATTTCCTAATCCTATCAAGAAAGGCTGCATACCAGACAAACCTGTTTGTACTGACCTCTGATCATTTAGGATTTGACTTTATTTTGTGAAGAAATCCTGATTTAAACTCTAATTTTTAAAAATCAGCACCTAAATTTCAGAAAAAGTGTTTTAAGTCTATTCTTTTGGTTTTCCTGAAAAATAAAGGCACACATATTTTTAATTTTAATTTAATTTAAAGTTTAACTGAAAATACACATGCACGGCTCTCTTGTTCGCTCACTAGTACTCCAACAACAATTTTAAAAAATGAATAAAGCAACAAACTCCATTTTGAGCCTGACTCAAAAAAAAAACTAGCAATTTTTAAAAAATTTCTATGTGGAAAGAATTAACTACAAGTTTACAGCTAAGCACAGACAGACCCTCACAATGATTGCAGGCATGCCCAAAACACATCCTGGACAAGGTTGTTTATTATGTGTCTGGACATGTCCCCATGCAGGGCCTGGATTGTGAGAATATATCTGTGCTCAGTTTCAGACCTGAAGCACATCCAAATGTATTATTCTGGGCGTGCATTAAGGGTATCTTGCAAAAGAAGTTTGGTTATATTTATTTATTTATTTATTTTTATTTGTCTGTTTGTTTGTTTGTCAAACATGTACAAGATAGCAGGTATAAATATGAACATGGACATGAACGAAGGAAATGAATACAAATAAATGGGGACAGTAAGACAGGGACAGTAGGCATGCTGGTGCGCTTATGCATGCCCCCTTTACGGACCTCTTAGGAATGGGGTGAGGTCCACAGTAGACAGTTTAAGGTTGAAACTGTGAAGGTTTGAGGACGTAACAATGGAGTCAGGTACAGCATTCCAGGCGTTGACCATTCTGTTGCTGAAATCGTATTATCTGCAGTCGAGTTTGGAGTAGTTTATGTTGAGCTTGTATCGATTGTTTGTCCATGTATTATTGAGGTTGAAGCTGAAAACACTGTTGACAGGTAAGGCGTTGGACAATTTTGGGAACTATGCTTAGATCAGACAGCAGGCAGCGCAGTTCCAGATTGTCCAAGCCCAAAATTTCAAGCCTGGTGACATAGGGAATTCTATTGTGAGTAGAGGAGTGGAGTACTCTTCTCGTGAAATACCACTGGACCAGCTCAATTGTATTAATGTCCAATATACAATGTGGATTCCAGGCAGACGACCTGTATTTGAGAATACATGTGAGAATACATGTGCATGGACATGTATTCAAGAATACATTTCCATGCATGCCTGATTAATTAATCTAGGCATATGCAGAGCATGCTATGCATGGTATACATGCAGTATGTCACTTAGTAAAAGGGGCATTGGTTACATGTCCTACATATTTATATGTTTCTATCCAGAGATGTCATGCAAAAAAGCAAAAACTGAGAAATAGAGGATTTCCTGAGACTTCCTGCAGCAATACAAATTCCAAAGAGAAATCTATGCCAGAAGCCATAAGTTCATTTAAAAAAACTCCATGCAACAATCAGAAAGTCAAAGCTCAATAGACACAGGCTCTGGTGGAGGTGTGCTTGGAACAGATACAGGCCAAAGGTGGGTTCCTAGTGGTTCTATCCGGTTCTATAGAGTAGGTAGTAACTCTGCGGTGACGTCACAGAGCCAGTTCTGTCTGTGGCTCCATGGGCGCCACCATCTTGGATTTTGCTTCTGTTCATGCGCAGAAGCTAGTTTTTTACTGCCACGTGTGTGCTCACTCGCGTGCTTTGCGGTTCGACCCTGAGCAAACCGGCAGTAAGAAGATTCAGAACCCACCTCTGATACAGGCATAGAAGATAATTATCCAGAATTACAGTGCATTGAAACACTAGCACACTATAGATGTGTAAACCTTAATGTATCCGTTCATTCGCCCATGCCATAGGTGTCATTCATAATGAGATACAGAATCTCTTCAAGAGACATTGATGCAAACCATTTTGTACAGGGTGGATGCAAATAGATTGAATCACATTCCTTTTTCTGTTAGGAATCATCGAGTGATTTAAATACTGATGAGTTCCTGAATCATGTTGAAAGCTTGTTACCGAAATGTGTTGTGGAATGGTGATTTACAGTTTCAGAGAAGAGGACAGTCTGAGGAAGTTAGGAAACATGCTGCTCAGCCAAATCAAATCCTAAAGAAAAAGTAGATATCATGAGACCGATTTCAGTGTCAGGAATGATGATTGCTGTATCTGTTAGATACAGATAGGTTATTTACAAAACAAAAAATTGTTAGGCAGATATTTTTACTGCAGACTATTTCCACAGAAAATTGGTTTACCTGTCCATGGGTGTGGGGGAAGAACATGGTACAAACATCAGAGTTTTGTTCTATAAGCAAAGGGTTGGGTGTTTTTGTCACAAATAGGCCTAAATAAATAGGGGAAATTGTCGCTTTTATTGTTCAGGACAAACACATCAAGGATTTCATGCGAAAATGTTACTTCCAATAATTCTGTCACACACCTTATTGCCATAAATTCATCCACCGCTGCCAGTAACACTGTTGGATGTTTCTGAAGTAAGAGTATCATGAAATGGATATGGGAAGGATAAAATGTGGCAAGTGCACATTATTTTGTCATTCTAAATCCTACCACCAAAAACATACTCAACTGGCAAAAAAGAAAAAAAGAATATTAGGATAAGGAATTTGTAGTTTTTCCTTTAATCCCGCCCCCCAAGAAAGGTAAAAAGAAGGTGTGGTTGTTGCTTTATAAAAGTTGAAAGCATGGAAAACAATTGATATTTTCTGAATATGCTTCTTCAACTATATATGGATGTTTATCATAAACAATGATAAACAACTTTCCATTGTTTATGATTTTGAATGTTGTCAAGAAACATGTCAAATTACGTCCATGCTATGGATATGCTGGAAAAAGAGGATGACTGTATTGTGATGGGATGGAGCTCAGTGCCTGGCATAGTTTGTGAAAGAAAATAAAAATCCAGGACTTGTGGGTTGCACTTTCCTTGCTCACAACTCCAAGGGGACATGCTAGCTTCTGATATAGAAGGTCCAAGTTAAACTTCTAATTTGGGATGGTAAAGTACTATGTACTTAGCTTATTGTCAGTTTCTGCTTTTTGCCCCTTAAATTAAATTAATTAAAACCACAGATTACAACAGATTATTAAGTGACCGTTCAAAGTTACAACAGCACTTAAAAATGATTTATGACTGTTTTTTCACACAACTGTTGCAGCATCCCCATAGTCACATAATCGAAATTCAAATGCTTGGCAACTGACTTATATTTATAACATTTTCAGTGTTCTGGGGTCATGGCAGTGGTGAAATCCATTTTTTTTACTAAAGGTTCTGTGGGCGTGGCTTGGTGGGCATGGTGTGGCTTGGCGGGCTTGGCGGGGGAAGGATACTGCAAAATTCCCATTCCCTCCCCACTCTGGGGCCAGAAGAAAAAAATCTGGAAATTTTTTTCCCCAACATTAAAAAAAAAAAAAAGATGGTGGTGCCCACGGAGCAGCAGAACCGGCTCCGTGATGTCACCTGCGACCTACTACCTACTCAGCAGAACCAGTCCGAACTGGTAGGAACCCACCTCTGATAGTAAATATATCCTTAGGCTAATTGTTGAAAAGTCATAATGCTTCATTTCCTGTTCCAGAATGCAGAAACAAAATTACAAAGCAAGCCAACAAAAAAAGAAAAAATCTTGACTACCTTGGTAGTCCACTCCTCATCAATATTGGATAAACTAATCCATAAGAATCCAAATGAGAAGGTTTTAAAATCCTAGTTTATTAATATTCAAACAGGAGTCGAGTAAATGGGTGATTTTAGAAGTTGAAGATAACTTGGAAACATATGCAAATCCTTATGGATTCATTGGCGGGTGTGTGGCAGCTCAATGGTTAAGATGCTGGGTTTGTCGGCTGGGTTTACCATTAATCGAAGTCCGAGCACCATGTGACGGGTCAGCTCCTATTCCAGCCTTAGCTACTACCAAGTTAGCAGTTCAAAAGCATGCATTGGTGGGAAGGTATCAGAGCTCTGTAATTTCATGCTGGCCACATGACTGCAGAAATGTCTTTGGTGAGTGCTGGAATGGAGATGAGCACTGTCCCCTACAGTCGGCAACAACTAATGGAATAAAATCCATAGGGACTCTGTTATCTTTTTTTATAGATTCATTGCTTCTAGATCGCACCTGATAAAAGGTTGGATAAAGTGTGTAGTTGAAACTTTTACAGAAAAAAAACACAATTTATTGTTTTATATACCCAGAAATTTCTATTACAGTAACCTGTAGACCTGTATGTATAGTTTTACATTAATAAAGTTACAAAAACTTTATATATGTCCATTTGAACTGATCTTGGACAGACATACTGTAAGTGCAGAGTTTGCTTACCAAGCTTTAGAATCTTAGCAGTTTTCATTTGAGGCCAATGTAATATACCATGAAATCTATCAGAATAAAAAATGGAAACATGATCATTTCAATTACCATATATTGTATAACACACAACCTCTTTTAAAAAATGCTTTCCTACCCAGAAGCACTTACTCCATTCTATCTCTATTCTAATAGAATAAATGATTGGACACAAGAAATTTGTCTATGCTTTCACTATACATAAAAAGACAAGATACATTTGTCAAGAATGATAAGGTGCAACACGTAATAATAGTCATAGGGTACAAATAAGCAATCAGGAAATATATAACAAAAAGAGGGAGGGGGATTTATTGATGCATTCAAAATTATAAGCATTCTCAATCAATAATTGTGTACTACAGTGTAATTTGCAATATTGTACTAAAATAAATAAGCAAATTGAAAGACCCACTGCACATGAAAATCTAAAGAAAGGAGAAAACCTTCTTGAATGTTTTAAATCCACTTGAGGACAGCCCTAGGTTTAGGGAAGTAAACGTGGATGTATGTAATCCTTCAGATATACTGGCTATAAACAAGGGAAATTAACAGGCATTCACATTTATCTAAGGTAATGTTTTTGTCATGATCATGTAATAAAATAATCTCAAGTATAATTATCTCCATTTAACTAAAGACATCAGGGTTCGTTAATATTTCATGTAGTTATTTTGAAATCAGAATTAGTAGATTAATTCTGACGTGCTAAACATCCTTTAAAATAGAATGCATTAAACTTTTCCTCAATCCCAAATACGGAAGTGCCACCCCATCCAAGATCAATAATTATAATATACACAACCTTGAAGGCCCAACAACCAGGCAGTCTTGGCAGGATTGAACCAAAGTCCATTTGTCCCAATCCAGACCTAGTCTCCGGACACTGGGTCAATATATTAACAACTCACCTGTGTAGCCTAGGATTGAGATGTGCAGTTGGTATCATCTGTGTGGTGGTGATACCAAAGTCCAAAAGGTTTCACATGCCACAAGCAGGTCTTTTCCTTCCACCAGCTCATATTTTCTGATCTCACACAAAAACCACAGGATAGGATGTCCTTTAAATATTTGGGTTAGCTTCTGATTCAAACATGTTTTAAACATTATTTTTTATTATTTTTATTTAAGAAAAAGAAACCCAAATGTAAATATTGCATTCAGGTTGAAAAACTAGGTGGAACAACACACTGTGATTTTATGTTTTCACAAGCCTCCTTCAATTGTCAGAAGTATTTAACCTTACCCAGAGCTTTCTGATGGGGGGGAAATGGCACATAATAGATATATTTGCTTTATTCAAACATTAAAAAGAAAAAAATGTCAATTTAAGGGCAAACAGGGCTAAAGGCTAGGAAAATTGTCTTTTTCAAAAGGCCCATGCAAGACAAGCTTCCTTAATAGTTTTTTAAAACTTGAATATTGGATGTGTGTAAATTCTACCTCAAAAGCTCTTCGGGAAAAGATTAAACTTTCTAATACATAAGTCAAGACATTCTAGTACTCAAAATTCAAACATGTTTGAAATATTATTATTTTTTGTTTTAACTTTGCATGCTTCTTCCTCTTTTTTATACTGTTGATTTTTATTAGTTTATAATGTAGCATACAAATAAAATGCAAAAGTAGATAGGAGAAAATGAGAAGAGAAAAGTGGGGGAAAGCGGGAGGGGAAAAGAAAGAAAAGGCATTGACTTACGACTCCCTTCGGTGCAATAAAAAAATAAGGTGTTAACATCAAACCTCAACTTTTTACATTTAGATAATAGTTTAAACTAGCCATTTCTATAACAACAAATCTGTGTAATCAGTAAAACCCAAAGCCAATGTTTCATTTTTTTCACCTCAAGCACAAAACCTAGAAGCGATTTCGAAGTAGAAATAAAAGTATTTACTTTTCGTTTCTTTGACCAAAGCACTCAATTTAGCCATTTCTGCTAACTCCATCTGTTTTTGCAGCTATTTGTCCATTGTAGGGATCACGGTGGCCTTTCATTTCTGTGTGTAGTCTTGCTGCCATCAACATCAAAGTTCCAAAACATTTTCCCAAGTCCTTTTCCATTAAAAGAAAAATCTCTGGTCTTCTATTTATATTCCCTTTAAGAATTTTCTGTATTAAGATATGAATCCTACTCCAATATTTCTTTGCTTTATCTATTTATGTCCACCATAAATGATAAAAAAGTCCCTTCTTTACTTTTACATTCCCATTTGAAATACCATTATACATTCTTGGCCAATGATACATCATCTTATAGAAGTGTTCTTTTAAGTTACAATTTAATGTAAATTTTAAAGCTTTCTTCCACATATTGTCCCATTGTTCAAGCATTACGTTGAGCTGTTTTTCACCCTCCGGAGGCTTCAGGGAAGCCTGCTGAAGGCGAAAAAGAACCCTATAGGCAAACCGGAAGTTCAGGAATGGACTTCCAGTTTGCCTATTGGGCCATTTTTTACCCTCCAGAGCCTTCAGGGAAGCATCCTGAAGCCTCCGGAAGGTAAAAAATGGCCCAATAGACTTTCGGGCAAGGTTTGCTCCCGGAGAGAGCACAAGTGGAGAGGGGAAACCTCGGAGCTGCAGGGGAGACAGGCAAT